>JAFMOD010001066.1:214334-246834 GCA_019802435.1 Corydoras maculifer | reverse complement strand
GTCATGTTGTTACTGAGGATGTAATATACTGATGTTTAAAATGAGGGGGGAGTGGAATCTAAAAGCAGGAATGGGTTGATTTTTCCTTCCAGCAAACACTTCACAGTTCACTATGTGACATTTCTTCCTCTTCCATGGAGTTACTTCCTCTTTCCACCTCCACCGTTAGCCAGAATCATGACCAGTCTCATGAAGATGTTCAGTGTGTCCATGTAAATGCCCATACACCTGCAAAATGAGACCCAGGGCAAAAATATTGAGCTCAAACCCTGCCACGTCATGAGACAAAACAAATGAATAATTTCAAACGTACGCGTTGATAGGGTCGTATTTCTGGGCAGCGTATAGCGGGTGCGTCTCGGCCCGTTTGATGACCTTCTGAGTGTCATACAACAAGAACATGCTGAAGAGAACCAAGCCGCCATATACAGCCACGGAGTACAAGCCTGCCCCAAAGGCAGAGGTCGGGGGAAGGAACATCGAGCCTGTGGAAATTAGGTAGAAGTTACAGCTCAGTCTAAACTTTAAAACAAACATACACATACACACACAAGATGATGATGATGATGAGATGGGTGGTTTAATGACTGGACTGTTCATTGGCCGGACTCCTGGCAGGAGTGGTTATAGTAATTTAGTCATGTACTGGGAAGTTAGATTTGTATTTTTAGTCCAGTTATCGTAATGAATTTGAGCGTCAACTACAAAATGACGACAACATACAGTACCACTTCAAAGCTTGGACACGCGACCTTTTCACTCCACTTTACTCTGTTCTAATGGTCAGGACCCTAATAGTAGCACCACAGAGCAGGGATTATTTGGTTGGTGCATTAGTCTCATCCCAGCAGTGTCACTGAGGTGGAGAAATGAAACTACAGCAGCACTGCTGCACTAAAACCCCCTCACCACATCAGTGTCACTGCAGAACTGACAATAAACAATCCACCACCCAAATGATACCTGTTTTGTGATGTTCCTGACCAACAGAGAACAGAGAACCAACAGGGGATTAATAACTAAAAACCAAGAAATCAAGTGGCCTATAGTCTGTAGTCTGTAATTGTAAAACTACGAAGTCCATCTATATGGCGTGTCCAAACTTTTGACTGGTACTTGGTCTATTCATTCATTAATCTTTGTGGGTCAGCAAGCAATTAATTTACTTCATGTGTAAAAACGGTGAAAACGTAAATATCTTTAAAGACATGTTATTCTGCCTTCACTAAACAAAGACAGTAAGTCTTAATTTACACTTATTTTCTTTCCTGTGCATTTTTTTGAGATCAGTGAGGTGTTTCAGGAACATAGATGCTGCACTAATAAGCTCCAGTGGGAAATAAATATAACAGTGTTCTTTCGTTCATAACTGAGCTGTAAATGTAAAGTGAACGGACGTGATAATTAAATACTCAAAATAAATTTAAAAAATGGTAATGTTTTTTTCATATATTTTCTGAATAAGGACTGAATATGTGTTTTGGAATACACCAACACGCAACCTGACAGTGGCATGACTGTCGACATTAGATGGGCTGTCTAGATCCAACTTCTGATTAGACTTTTTGTATGGGAAGAAACTAACATCACCTAAATATGAATTTTAAATAATCCTTAAGATCAGTCCATAATCTTTATCAGAGGAACAGATACAGAAGAGAAACAGAACCAGTAAGTACCGATTGAGGAGGCGAACACCACTCCAAAGCCAACTGCAAGAGGTCCACCCATGTTGAGGAATTTCTCACTGGGAGCGCACATGGCCACGGTGGACAGCCCACCTACGATGCCCGCTGTGTACCAGGCTGCACGAATCATTAGTGGGCCACCCAGCAAGGTGAGAGGAGCAATGACAGCACCCATCACACCTGGAGGAACACATTTGCATATGGAATTAACAACACATCGCAAGTCTACAGTTTAAATACAGCAGGCCTTTAATATTTTAATCTGGTTAAAATGTTTAAGTGTTGAATCTGTTGCCCAGTAAAGGTGGTGTTTTAGGAAAATCAATATTCTGCTGCCATCATGTGGTTCAAATTTCAACTACATGCATTAGTTGGTGTCTAGCAGGAGCATATTGTATTATACAGGGAAAATAGTACTCAGAATTATGTTGTTTTTTTTGTTGCCAAAGAAAAGCCATTCACAGTAAGATAAAAGTGGGGTTGTATTTTAGAAAGCTCATGTTTGCAAAGTAGATAAAACTTTTGCTTAATGAAACAATACGGCAATTCAGCCAACGTATTGTTCAAGATAAATGCCTGCAATGAGCCAGCTTACCGCTAGATTTCACACACACACACACACACTATATATATATATATATATATATATATATATATATATATATATATATATATATATATATATATATATATATATAGTTTGCTGTACAGTGGTCTTTAAGACAGTTCCTAACCCTAATCTATGTAAGATACTTCAACAATCCCCTTATCATTGAGACATTTATAACTGATAAAACATATTTAGTGAACTTTTCTGGAAAGTAAATTTAAACATCACTTTTTATATATTAATACAATTACCAGCATGCAGCATCCAGGATAGATGTTTGGGAATCGGACTGTGTTCATAGGAAATGGACCTGACCAGCATCCCAGCACCAATCATGGCAGCAAATGTCGCTCCAATGGCCTATTAAAACAGCACAATGACGTTGATTTTATTTTTCGGCACCAATATAAAAAAGTAGTTATAAAACCTCACAAAAATGCACCTGCTCTCTGAATGGTTTTCTAAAAACTCTGCCTCCAGGATGGTAATAAGGTGGTAGCAGATAATACCAGTGATGTTTACTTAGTAGTATCAATAAATATATGAAACTTTTGTTTTGTTTACCATCCAGGATCCCTTCATCATGAGACCCATCAGAGCTGGAGTCCTGCTGACAGCCACAGCAGACAGAGCAGTCAGCCCCACACTGCCGGCAAAATACATGTATGTAGAGTGGATGCGGTCCTTCACGTACTGCGGCCAAATCCTGCAGCCGTGAGAGAAAAGATTAGAGTTATTTTAACAAGTGACCCAGGTGTATTTAATTTGAATAAAATGCTTTCAGGGTTCATTTCTGTCTCAGGATTGTGAGCTTGACTTACATAGCTTTTTCTATTGCGCCGACCTCATTAGACATTCCCAGGCCATAATAACACAGAGCCCCGAGCCCGATAGCCGCACCGCCAGCCAGGATAATTCGACCCATCTGGTCAACTAGATGAAGTGCAAGCAGAGACGACGTCACTGTTAATTACAAATCTCAAAATGAGGATACATGTTACTGAGGATCATTACAATAATCACATTTGATTGCTGTGTCTGCTGCTGGTTCGAATGCCGCCTCTTGTAGTTGATCTCTGACCGCTTTACTCCGCCGCAGACCGAATCTGGCTTTGGTCGAATAACCCTGAAAGGACCAAACAAAACTGAAACTGTCTACAGACTTGAATTTTAAGTTTCATTTCAATTTTATTAACATATCCTGTACCAAAACATGTGACTCATTAATACAATGTACAAATTTCACAAGAAGACTTCTGAGCAGTACACTGAACGGTACTCACCTGCTGTGGTTTGATCAGCGGCTGAACTGATCTGAAAACTGGAGCTCGCTGGGTCAGGGCTGACCTTAGCCCGACTGCAGGAAGAGTCCGCAGGCATGTCAACCTCGCCAACAACATCTTTGAATATTTACCGACACCCCAGAAAAAGATCTAAGAACAGAGAACTTGAGACTGAGTATTTAACTTTAAGGTGCTGGTGTCTTCACAATGTCTCTGCAGTGCATTACGTTCTATGAGGTGTAATTTATTTTACTTACTCTACAGATTAAAGAACACCAAGAACAATAAACTATTTTATTTATTTAATTGGTGTAAATCTGACACTTTACCCCAGTTACTTTAATTATGGGATTTGAGTATAGATTTTGATGGTACAAATTTTGATCATGGATTGTCATGTCCAAAATCACCTATTATGTATTACACAGTATGTAAAAGCAGTAGATGATTATAGGCTAGAATGACCAAATATGTAATAGATGAAATTCAACAGAGTAAATATATCATTTTAGTTTACAAATTAAATGAAGGGCGGCATGGTGGCGCATTGCTTAGATAAAATGATCCTGTTTTAGAAGGGAGCGGTAGCTCAGTGGTTAGGGCATTGGGCTATCAATCTGAAGGTTGGCGGTTCAAATCCCAGGTCCACTGCAATTACCAATGTGGGTCCTTGAGCAAGGCCCTTAACCCTCATTGCTCCAGGGATGTTGTGATTAACCCTGTGTTCATCTTGTAAGTCGCTTTGGATAAAAGCGTCCAATAAATGACCAAATGTAAATGTAGAAAAAGCTCTAACAGTTTTTACACGGTAACTGCACTTCAGAGGGCAGTATTGCTGAGTCACCACTAGAGGGCAATTTCGTCATAATAAGGCTTACAACCTTCACAACAACCATTTACGATAGTGTATGTGCGATTTTATTTGAACAAATCATAGATAATTAAATGTCTATCACACAAAGGATTGTGTTTTAGAGCCGCATTAAAAGTAAAACACCAAAAGTAAAACACCAAACTGTAGTTGTAATTTGTCCTTCTGCAGATCCGTATTCATAAGGCTTAACATTTAATACAGTTCGATGTAAAACAATTTTATTCACAATCAAATTACTATTGTGATTATAGTGTGGATGCATGGTTCAAGTTTTTTTTTTTATAAATCGCTGTTTATTTTAATAGAATGTCGTTGATATTCGCGCTGCATTGACTGATCTGTAGATAAAGCGTTTTCTGATTAAACCAAATTAAAAGAGCAGAATTTGGATTATGTTCCACTGTTCTTTAAATGTTTAGCCAAAAATTATTAATAATAATAATAATACTCAAAACTGGATGACGGCGTGAGCATGAGACGCTGTAACATACTATTACAATGTGCTGAATTTGTATTGAAATTTTTTAAATACATCAGAATAAATAATCACATTAGATCGAACAATAAGTGACAATAAGTATCTATTTAAATATAACACAGATCTCTATGAACATTTAACTGTATAACCTGCTACAGTTAGCTTAGCTCGTTCGTGTTTATCTCATCTACAGACCTCTCCATCTCTAATGGTTCAAACCCAAACGATAGAAACTAAAGCTCTGATTCATCGTCACCTTTAAATAACGCGGTTGAGACTTTTAAAAGCATCCAGAAAGCGAACTTACCGAAAATAAACCTGTTCACTTTGATTCTAACCTTTTTTACTGACGCAACTCGAGGACGCTTTCCGGAAAGTTCTCGCGTGTGTTGCTGTGACGTCACGAGAACGTGGTGCATTATAGGACTTGTAGTTAATTGGTTGACTAGTGTTTTTGTGTTTGTGTGTGTGTGTGTGTGTGTGTGTGTGTGTGTATGTATATATATATATATATATATATATATATATATATATATATATATATATATATATATATATATATATATATATAAATTACGTAAGTAAATTCGATCCTTACCAATAATGCTGCTCTTGCTATTATTATTAATTATTACTATTATTTTTGTTATATGGACATCTTTAATACAATTTAATTTCTTGTTTCTTTTATTTCTTTTTTATTTTTAATGATAAAACCTATTTTCAGCTCTTTAATCAAAAGATTAACTTTTTGGATTTTTTTTTTGGAATACAGCATAAAGTATAGCATGTTAAAATACTGTTTGTTGGTCAACCTCTAATCTTTGATCCCTGACTAAACAGCACTGCTGTGTTGTGTTTGATTTTTTGCGGAGGTGGGTGAGGGGAATTTCTTGGTTATTAGAGTACCAGAGTAACATGAAATAATGAAGTATGTAGAGAATGGAACTACAACGTGTAACTATATAGTAAAATAATAATGGAACGATAATACGTGTTGAAACAGACGGTGTTGTAAATAAGTGTGTGTTTAAAATAAGTCACATGTGAAAGAAAGGGGCTAAGAAGGTGAGACCGATAAAAAAAATATAAAAAATACTAATTCCAAAGGCTTTAAATTTAAACGTTTTTAATTATTAAGCTGGAATTAAAATTTTTATCAAATGTAGTATAATAAGCAATTAATATTTAAGATGACAGTTGTTTACATTTAATAGAATTTGGTTATATTTTACACCATTATAAAATTCTTATCTCATCTCATGATAAAGATTTAGTCAAGAAAGAATTGAAAAAATAGTTTAGTAAAAAGCCTAAACGCATGATAAATGGGCGGATCTTAAGGCAGCAGGTTTTATTATTGTTGTATACACTTAGTGACGTTGACTCGATCCGATCTTTAAGGTGCAGATATTCTACGCAGAGGATAAAATGAGTATTGCAGTCACGTTGCAGATTTTCCAGTGAAAACGACGCTCGACGTAATTTCGGACGCGGCGGTGGTCTGGGAATCCCTCCTAGTGGGCTGTACCACGTGACCCGACAGGCACTTTAATTTCTATGCGCCCGGGAATGGATGGAGTGTTCCACAGGCGCGTGGCTGAGCGCGGCGTCGGGAGCGCGCACTTTCATTTCTCTCTTCGGGGTTATTTCAGTTTCGTGCATGAATTCTTTATTCAGCAGCTGTTTGAGGTTCTACATTAGAGCTTTGTTTGAATGAGAACTCGCGAGGAGCTGATTATGCTTTAGATGGGGGGTCGCTGCTCATTGGATGAAGCGCCGATCAAACCTTACGACGGATCCGCGAATCCTGCAAATCTTTAGGACTACTGATGACTAGAAGGCTGACTGGCGATGGGACTGTGCAGGTGATGATGAGGAGGGAGTCCGCTTGGAAGGTACACTACATTATACACAATTTATTCAAAATTATAGAGCTCTATTGTAAATAGACGCGCGCGCGCAACCGCTCCTATAATGACCGTTGATGCACTTAAAATAATTTTGGTCTTCAAATATTTCACATGAAATTAAAGTATTTGCTTACTGTGTGCTTTTTTTTAAATTGTATGTACTTTTTTTTATTATATCTTCACTACCATTCAAAAATAATGACATTTCAACATGACTTGGTTTTTAATGGTAAATTAAGTAAAATAAGACATATGTTTTAATTAAAATGTCATAACTATAAGTCACACCTATGAGCTTTTGCACTTGGAGTTTATCAAAGGAATTTGTGATTGTCATAATAATACATTACAGATGACAATATGGTTGAGATTCATGAGAAAGCAATGATGCTAAACTGTTGGCACCATATAAACTTCTATCCATCCATTATCATCCGCTTTATTCTGTACTAAGGTCGCGGGCGGGTTCCCATGCCTGTCCAGGGGAGAACGTTTCAGGCACTGGGCAGATACACCCAGGACAGGGCTCCAATCTATCACTGGGCACACACAAACACACTATATATGGGGCAATTTGGATAATCCATGTTTTTGGACTGTGGGAGGAAACCGGAGAACCCGGAGAAAACCCATGCGGACATGGGAGAACATGGGAACTCCAACCAGATTGGGATGCAAACCAGGAATCCCTAGCGCTGAGAGGCAAATATGCTAACCACTAAGCCACCTTTCCACCCCATATAAACTTAATACAGTTAAATCAATGTGATCATTCATTGGGATCAATAATGTGTTTAATAATAATGTTTAGAGTCTGCATACTTTTGGTCTTGGAGGATATACCTTTGATTTTTCTTTAGTATTTTGATATTTTGCATTTTTACATACAACCTATCAATATATTGAAATCAAACCACAGAGGGTTTATTAATTTGATGTACATCTTAAAAAACAGAACTTGAGAACACTAATTGCTATGACATATTAAATGAAAAAGAAGTAAATCTTTGCTAAAATTGGAAGTACTTAGAACTCAGTCTGAATTTAAGCTGTGTACAATTTAAAATTAAATTAATTACATTTTCAGATAATTAAGGGTTTAGGTAACATGTAACTCAATAAAATGACAGTAAAGAAAAGCAATTTACATAATTACAGACTTATCTGTGCTTTATACAAATAGCAACCGATCTGCTCTTACCCCAGGTTATTTAACATCTGTCCCAAAAAACCTCACATGTTCACATTCATTAACTGTCTGTCTCGTCTTTAGGCTTTAGGCTCCTAAAATTATAGCACATGCTTTTACAGTCCTCATCCACTGAGTGTTCAGTGTTTGCAGGTGGCTGAATACTTTATATTGCCAATTTGCCACTTTTTTATATTGTGGGTGAAAACTAAATTTCCTTTAAAAAATCCATATGGAGACAGGGAGAACATGCAAACTCCACTTAACTACACTTAAAAGATATTTTCTCCCTGCCAGAAAATCCAGGGAATCCAGGACCGTCTTGCTAAGGTTAGAGTGGTAACTAGTACACCATCAAACAAGCAACAAATAAGTATTAATACTAGGTCTAAATGAAACTTAAGTACCATTAATGTTAATTATACATTAGTAACCCGCAGTTGGGTTACATAATCAAAATCTCTATTATAGCAAAAAAAAAAGTCAGGAAGGAGGTTTAAAAAACACATGTGGCTCAAAAACCACAGGATGCCTAACATCCTTGTGCACTTTCAAAACTAACAGGGAATTATTTTTAGACATAGTTTAAAACACGATCTTATATACAATAGCAATTGGTGTTGTTTTTCTGCTGGTAATATTTCCATATTCGGCGCTAAAAAATCAACACACTGAAAATGTGTTTAATACAAAATCAAATGCAAAACATAAAGAATATACTAAAAAAAACATGGACTGAAATTGGAATTATGTAAATACAAAGCCATGGTATTTAGGTTTCTTAATAAAGCTCAGTGCTTTCTGCACATTGTCAGCTCTGTACGTCTGCTAGCTTGAGTGGTGCACATCTGCAATGCGAAATGCTCTTCCCTCTGGTAAAGCCCAGGCTAATTAACCTCCGAAAGGGAGCTACAATGAACCCAGTGAGTGTGAGAGGAAATAAAACAACACCAGAGGAAAGAGACAGAAAAAAAGGATTTAACAGGGGGCAGAGAAGGAGAGGAAGAGGGAAGAGGGTGGGGGAGCACGGGAAAAACCGTGGTGGTGGAAGTGTGGGGGTAGAGAAGGAGTGACAGAGATAAATGGATTGTGTGAGTGTGAGAGAGTGAGAATAATGAGGGTTTATAGGGATTCGTTTTATTAAGAATCCAAGTCGTCACAGTTTTTCCTCCTTTGAAGATAATACAGACAGAGAGAGATAGAGAGAGAGAGAGTATGTGTGTCTCTGTGTCTGTGTGTGTTTGTGTGTGTCTGTGCACATGAGAGAGAGAGCTTTATTGATTAAAACAATTCAACTGAATATAGACAATAACATATTAGAAATAAAAGATACTTAGTTAAGTAATGCTTCATCCCCCATCCCTCAGCCTCTAAAACAGAATCTACTTTAGTTTGGGATTTTTTTTACTATACACCAGTTCATATATTTGTTTGTAAGTGGCAATCTGGGTTTCATTTGAATACACAGATGTTCTTCTGGGATTAATAAAGTGATCTATATATTGATATATTCAAGACTCAAAGCTATGCCTTGAAAAGCACTGATATATCTAAATGTCACAAAGAATTGATGAGCAGTGCGATTACATGAGAAACCATCCAGATCCGGGTGGAGTTTCCATGTTCTCCATGTGTGTCCATGTGGATTTTCTCTGGGTTCTTCAGTTTCCATCCACCATCCCAAAGTGTCAGTGTGAGTGATGGATTGCTGCCCTGTCCTGGGTGTATCTGCCCAGCACCCAAAACATTCTCCCCCGGATGTATAGGGTGTATAGGATTAAGTGGAAAATAATAAGATTAAATATATAAAGTCTTTTATAAATGAGTTTTTACATTGAAAAGAAACAAGCTTTTTAAAAAACCATCTAGATAAACGAATAACACACAAACTCCACACAGAATGGACCTTGTTCACACTGCTTCATAATCAAACCCACAACATTTTTGCTGTGGAATGGGATCTTTTTATGTTTCGCTCTCTATCTGTGAACTTCTAAAGGTCCAAATCTCCCAAGAAACAGCGAATTTGCAAAAATCTGCAGAACAGCGACGCAAATAAATGTTTTCCTGAATAAACACTGTCTAAACCAATTATAACCAATTACTATATCCTTTATACGGCTAAGACACCTTGTTTCACGTCATTAGGGCTGCTAATATTCCATAATGATCGATGTTAAAGCACAACTTGTATATATATATATATATATATATATATATATATATATATATATAGATATAGATATATATATAGATATATGTATATAGATAGATTCTGTTGTGTGTGTGTGTGTATATATATATATATATATATATATATATATATATATATATATATATATATATATATATATATATATATTCATTCATTCATTATCTCCCGCTTTATCCTCTATTAGGGTCGCGGTGGGGTTTCTCATGCCCATTCAGGAGAGAACGTCTCGGGCGCTAGGCAGTTAGACCCAGGACAGGGCGCCAATCCATCGCTGGGCACACGCTCACTCACACAGATACACACTACATGGGGCAATTTTGAGAATTCCATTGACTTGATCCATGTTTTTGGACTGTGGGAGGAAACCGGAGAACCCAGAGGAAACCCATGCAGACACGGGGAGAACATGGAAACTCCACCCAGATGGGGATTCGAACCGGGAATCCCTAGCGCTGAGAGGAGAACGTTCTAACCACTAAGCCACCATGCCGCCTATATATATATATATATAATTTCATATTTTGTAATTTTGCTTTGGCAATGTGAATATCATTACTTTTCATGCAAATAAAGCTTTGCTGGAGTTTGAGTTGAGTTAAAGCCACTGCCTAAAAAGACATTTTAGATCATATCATGCATCTCAATGTGGAAACTGGTTTATTGTTGATTTCTGTGGTCAGCACTAGTCTTCCGCAACCCACGGACAGCTTGTGACAGAAAAATCCGACCCACGCAACCCACAGTAAACTCTAAAGGACCTTGGCACAAACTTGTAGGCATAAGCTCTCTTTCTATAACGTAGCTTCAACAGAAGCCTTCAGTACATATACTCTACTGATTACCAGATATTTTATTTTATTTTCTCGTAGGCGTCATTGTTTCCTGTTTTTGTTATACAATCTTCATTGTGGTGTCTTGTGAGCTATTATTTGCTTCAGCAGTTATATTATGTTTCCTGTTGGTTTTCGGCCGGTTTACTACAACAGAAGGTAGGTTTTATTTCAAGTCGGTTTGTACGATGCAGCTGAATATTTAACAGGCAATGTGGCAGGAACAAAAATTTATTTAAATAGTTTGGAATAAAACATTTGTCCTGCTATGATTTGGAAAGCCTAACCTGACACAGCCTCGCATGTCAGGGTGGATACAGAACATTTCGACAGGCTTTCCAAGTACTTTATTACAAACAGTGAAATAATCACGGAAATACTTTAAAAACAACTTAAAATGCTTTTATGCTCATCATGTTTTAAAAATCTGATTCTATTAACATAAATCTGATTTCAAAGTTTCCATTAACATAATTGTCTCTTACAGAGTGTTTTTGCAGTATTGATGTTAGACACCACAACATGACAATTAATAGCTATAAAATGCATGTAAAATGAACATAATAAAATAAATTTGAACGACCTTAGGACACATGCACATCTTACATACCATTTATATCATTACACGATAACGATGTGCATAACCAGAGTTCAGGTGGCACCAGTCTACCACACAGGGCACAGGCATGCCGAGGCCTTCATTGTTTGAACCTGAGCTCAGGTGATGGATTTTGAAAGTGGAAATGACAACCATTTCTGCAAATAAGCAGTAAAATTTGCAAAACTTACTGTTTGCTGAACCTTGTGCCCTGTACAAGATAAAAAAAAAAAAAAACATACATTATGTAAATATATACAGCAACATGATCCAAAGCACTGACAGGTCTTAAAGTTTTGTGTGATTGGTGTATAAAGACCTCCTTTAAGGATCTCTGTACTTTCCAACCGTCTAATCCTCCATTCATTTAGATTTTCTAAAGGATGCTGTCCTTTTCCGGTAAACATGTTGTCTTTGGGGCAATAATAATGTAATAATAATAAAAAATAAGAACTAGTCAGAAATAGCATTTAGGTAGAACAGGTAATACAGGTGCTGTTGCATATGTGGTGTATTTGTTTAGCAGTGTGTCTCTCTCTCCCTCGCTCTCTCTTTTTGGATGAGGAGCACACTGAAAGCTTCACTGTGTAGTGTTCTCATCTAAATGTGAGTACATAAAACTGCAGCGGAAATTTTCCAGTTTCCAAAGAGTAGATGTCCTAATAGACCAGGTAGAGCAAACAGGACTGAATGTTCCCACCATGAGAAAAACAGTCGGTGAAAGTGAATCAGAGATTTATTCTGTAATTAATCAGCACTGCTGTGCTCAGTGACCGTTAGTGATTTATACATTTCTTTGTGGAAAACTGCTGCTGTTCTAAAGTGAATAAGAAGAAAGACTTGGATCTAAAACCATATACTGTTTACTACATATCAGGCAAACTATAGATGAAAGTGGCCTGTATGTGGAATTTATTATTTACTATTTAAAATCAAGATTTCCATGAATCTTCGTTGCTTTAAAACCTAAGCATTTGGTGGAAGCTATTTTTATTAGTATATTTTGATGACATTACCATAACATTCAAACTGCTAATAAACCACTGAAGTCATGTTGTCATTCTATAGTCAGGGTAAACTTCTCAACTCAAATGCTGTGAGAAAGTGACAAAAGTAAGAAAAAACCTACATAAACCATGCAAGTAAATTGTGAAATCTGGGAGCTGGGCCTCTTGCATGAATCTTTTTTTATGACCTGAAAATGTGTCATTTATTTCACATAGTTGTGAGCAGGAATCACTCAAAACCTGCCTCTCCAGAAATACATTCTCATCCTAAAATCTTCCCGAATACAGCCTGAGCTCAACATATCGGGGTAATGAGTGTCAGAAAATCCTTTGTAATATTAAATAACAAATCTAATTGAAAAGAAAAGCTGTGTATGGTGTTACACTCTGTGTACTTTTGGCTTTTTTTTTTAAAGATAAGAACCATATTCTTTTTGCCCAATTTACCACATTTATTTAATTATTTTTTACATTCATGCATGTACTTTTTTAAGAGTCAGATCATTAAAAATCATATATTAAATGATTATCCTTTTTCTCAGTGGTACAACAGGCTGTACTTATTTTAGGCTGGCTGTACTGTATTCAACATGAAAACTGTTTGCAGTTCTGACATATCCCTTACTTGGTTTTGGCAATTTTTATAGTTTATTATGGCGGTACCATTTGGCCGGATTGTGTTGTCGGAGAAACCTTGTTTAAAATTGTAATACAGCGTGTCTTTAGACGAACACTGGAATACTAAAATACCCAAAACCCAGACCATCTGGAAAACCTATATTGGCCTAACACTACTTTTAATAGTTGATCTTTTTCAAGTTATTATTAGTGTAAAGCATGTGGTCTTAAAATAAATTATAATTTAATTGTCAGTCAATAGGATGGAAAAAATTAGGAAGTTTTAAAAATTAAACAAAAAAAGTTTTAAATGACCAAATTGTAAATAAACAAAGAACAGACCTCAAAAATAATAAAACTGTCCAAAACAAGACGAAAACAAAACCCTTATTATATAACCCTATATTATATATTACGCAGAAACCAAATCCGTATAGAGGTTTGAACTTGTTGGAGATCTTATTATATGTGTTTTACTCATTGTACCTAAAAACTGAACAGGAATAAATAATTAAAACTAGTGTTTTTTCTTGAAAAAAGTCTAAACTAAAAAAACAAACTGAAAGATTGATAAATATTAAAAAATAAATACTATTAAACCCCTTGAGTCAAAGGTCTATATATAAATATATAGACCTTTGACTCATGTTCCTTAAGCACGTCAGTGAGACTTCTTTTCAGTTTGGCCTCTTTAAATATGGCACTATTACAAACTTTTACAAAGAAACAATCCATACTTAATATTACAATCTTTAAGAAGACCAGTAGCTTCAACACAGGAAATAACTACAGTAGTACAACCGGATTTAGGTCCTAACTCAATTACACAGTTGTTTAATCCCAATAGCATTCAGCATTGAATTAACACGAAATAGTGAAGGTTTCAATGGAGGTGACTGAGAGAAATGCAGCTTTATGTTAATAGTTAATTAATAAATGTACAGCAGTGATTTTCAGCAGCACTGGTCATGGACAATGAGTCTGGCTATTTATACGTCTTTCAATTTTAGTTTAAGACTGATAACTTGGGAGTTCCCCTCCAATTTCAAACTCGTAAAAAGGTTTTGAAGGGTCAAATGTTAATGTGCTGTTTATATCAGTCTGGGCTACATTTTCTCAGCTCTGAAAAACAATATACTATCTGGTAGAAAAACTTCCCATCACACATCAGAGGCACCTAAAGGGGTGTTTTATGAAGGAAGCTGCTGTTGTGTATATTATTATAAACTGTCTGACACCCATCGTCATGCCTCTCTAATTTCCTTTTTTCTCCTCTGACACAGCTGAGAGATGCATGAAGCCTGGGCTGTTTTAAGCAATTTATATAATGAATTAATTATTTAATTATATAATCCAATTTGAAACATTACCAAACTTAAAATCTACTTGTTTATATAACCCTTCTAGCTTAAAGGAGTTTTAACTTCTGGCATGGTTATAATGTATTTATGTGTGTGAACATAGTAGCTCAGTAGTTAGGGTGTTGGGCTATCAATCTGAAGGTTGGAGATCCACAAAAGTGTACTTCAGGGACTGAGATGCTCTTCAGATCAAGTTTTTAAGATTAAATTTTAAGATCTAATCTTCCCAGAAATGTTGGCGCTCTCAACATGGCAACCATGATTCAAGGATGACCTGCCCAAAAGGTTATATGATGATTGTCACAACCAGATATGTAAGCGTACAAAAGGTGTTGTTGCACAATACACAGTGAATAGAAACAAGAATTTGCTGTCAGTGGAGGAGAAGCAAAGGGCTCCTATCATTCTCATTGTGAATACAAGAGTTCAAATGTGGGAAACACTCCTCTGTTATCACTTAAGTAAACACATCAGTCACTATTTTTCTATGCATGTCCTTTTATGGTAGCAATGTCAAAGTATATAGATATATATATACTTTACATATGTGTAATGTCTACAAACTTAGATCTAAGTATAGTATATATAGTATATGAAACATGTATAGTATATAAACTGTGTATATGTGGTGTGTTACAGATTTAAGCTGTGCCTGGTTTGGAGGACAGTGTGTTAATGAGTTGAGAGAGGTCCGAACACTGAACTTCACAACCCTGTTTATTTAAACACTCTAAGATTTAAAAATGAAGATAAAATATACAGTGTGTTTTGCCTTCATTGTGGCCGTGGTTATCATCGAGAAGGAGAGCAACATCATCTCTAGGTAAGCCAAAAGTATTTTTTAACTTCACATTCATGAAACAATGTTGTACTGTAAAAGCATTATTTCTAATATTTTGAGTTGGAACCTAGTGTTTGAGGCCATGAAGCACAAGGTGCCTTCGTTAAGTTGTTTTAATACTGTGTTTCAGGGTCTCGGACAAGCTCTCCTTGAAGCAGACACCTCAGACACTCCTTCAGACTGGCAGATTGTCTTGGGCTGCCCTCCAGCATAATGGGTCTGACATACCAGTCCTGTCTGAGATCAACTTTGGATCATATATGAATGCAAAATGGCATCTGGAGAACTTCACTGAGCCCAGCGAGGGAGGGAAACACATTCTTCTCTTGGCTACAACACGTACAGGTTCCTCTTTTGTCGGGCAATTTTTCAACCAACACGGTGAGAACATGTTCTACCTGTATGAGCCACTTTGGCATGTGGAGCGCATGCTAACGCTGGGAACCAGTGGGTCCAATGGCACAGCTTTGACTCAGGCATATCGAGATGTTCTGCGGCAGCTCTTCCTGTGTGACTTCTCCTTGCTGGAGAACTACATTGAGCCACCACCAAGGGACCATGTGACCGTGGCTCTGTTTCGGCGCGAGTCCAGTCAGTCTTTGTGCGATGATCCTGTCTGCTCTCCACTTGTGAAAAAAAAATACGAGCGTTATCACTGTCGCAACCAACGCTGTGGTCCACTAAATCTTACCCTTGCTTCGCAGTCCTGCCTAGAAAAAGAGCACCATGCTATTAAGTCAGTAAGGGTGCGACAACTGGAGACACTACGGCCTTTGGCTGAGGATCCGCGATTGGACATGAGGTTTATTCAGCTGGTGCGCGACCCACGGGCCATGCTGGCGTCACGCATGGTGGCATTCTCAACCAAGTATGAGCATTGGAAGAGATGGACCACAGATGGAAGCATTCCAGAGGACGATGACGAGGTCAGAAAACTTAAAGGCAACTGTGAGAACATTCGAATGTCAGCTGAAGTGGGATTGAAACAGCCGGCCTGGTTGCGTGGGCGCTATATGCTAGTACGATATGAAGACATTGCTAGGTTTCCAATGCGAAAAGCTGCTGAGATGTACAGATTCACAGGAATCCCCTTTACTCCAAAAGTAAAGGACTGGATTTTGAAAAATACTCAAGCCTCTAATGAATCGAGTGGAGTATATTCAACTCAAAAAGACTCATCACAACAGGTGGAGAAATGGCGGTTTAGCATGCCCTTTAAACTGGCCCAGATGGTGCAGCGGGTCTGTGGTCCTACAATGAGGCTGTTTGGATATACGATTGCTAAAAATGAAGAAATGCTCATCGATAAATCTATAAGTTTGATTGAAGAGAGGACCTTCCTGTGACTTTAAAAAGACTGTTCAATTTGCACAGAACAGACTTCATATTTTTTTATATTAATGGTCCAAGATTGATGTCATGGATCGCATCAGGCTATATTTATTATGGGGACTCATCTAAAACAGAACAAGCAGAGCACACTACACACATGAGCGATAAAGTGCTATAAAAAAGGTAACTAATTATATAGACTATTATATATATCACCTTCAACTTCTAAGGGGCTTTGGAAATTGTAGGTATTTATTCCAGAAATATTTACAAATATTTGTCAAATAAATCAAAAATAGCACCTTTTTAGAAAAAGCACAATGAAAAACCTTTTTAAGATTATTGCTTTTGTAGCTGATACCCCTCAGCATGATGTCATATGGGATGCCCTACTTTATATCACTTATCGTAACATTAAGCATGTTACACATTTGTTTACTATTAGTCATGTTTAACAATTTTATGTTTTCTGTAATGTGATCATTTTAATGTCTACTAAATTCCCAACAAAATCGAAAATCAATGATAAAAATCAGTAATAATCTGAAATGTATCTTTAAAAGAAAAGAAGATTATGTAAATACTTGAAATACTGATCAGGTGAATAGTTAGTGCTATCTATATTTGTTATATTACTTTAAGAATAGTTATGTTATAACAATTCTTTAAAAAACAAGTTTAAAGTCTTAACTACTGTTTATCTCATACTTGCTTACTAGTCTTCTAACAATCTAGCATGGCAACGTACCTGAGGCACCAACAAATTAACAACTATAGGCTAATTTAAAGGGCATTTTCAGACACATTTGATTAAACATCTACTGGTGTTTATTTAGATCTAAAAAGTACTTTAAAAATATGTTAGTTGACTCAGTTTCAAAGATAGAGCCTAAAATGCATTCCTACTTGGTTCCATTAGCATAAAATTCAATTACCTAATGCCGGTGCGCTTGTACCATAAACCAATGTTGTTGTTGTTGTTGTTTTTTAGTAATTACCAAAACTCCACGTTTCCTGCATGTTTGAACTACAACTTAAAAAGAACAATGCTTTCTTCTCTTCTGCAAAAGTGTGTGTGTGTGTGTGTGTGTGTGTGTGTGTGTGTGTGTGTGTGTGTGTGTGTGTGGACAATTTTCTGCAGCTGGTTTGCAGAAAGATGTAAAATCTCCAGCAGTCCAACTGTTGAGACGAGTTATTAGAATAATGAGCGGTTTAATTATGTAAAATATAATGTTGCACATCCTGTGTCATGTTTCCGTTGTTTTAACATTTCATTGTCCTTTAATGCTCTAAATGCTATCAAAATCAAGCTGATTTTACCTGCATACTAAGGTTTTTGTCTGATTTGATGGTTTTAAATTGTGTTAAACACTTCAATTTAGCTATTTAACCTGGTCTGGGTAGTATTATAGTAGTTTTTAAAACAGGCTAGTTCTAGCTAGCATTAGTTGCTTATTCTACGGTGGTTTTATAAACACCTATAGGCTGGTTTCTACCGTTTTTAGGCAGTCAAGGCTAGACTAGAAAGTTAATTTTGCCGAAATAATTAACTGGTTCTAAATGGTGAGTACTATTTGCTCATTTTAGAGTAAGGTTTGGATTCCTACAGGGTGGTTTTAGGATGGTTAGGTTTATATTGTAACTAGCTCGTGTGCTGAAAGATTTACCAAATGCCATCATGGGGTTGTGTTCCATTTTCTTGATGAATAAATGAATGCAGGATAAATGGTAGAATGATCTACTATTTTTCTATTAGACGTTGGATTTAGTTTCTTCATCACATGGCTGAGCGCTACAACAGCAAACTATTTTAAGAGGGAAGGAGAGTATAACTGTCCTACTTTGAGTTTTCAACTCTAGTTTACATGGCGCCCAGTTAACAGGACCGGTTCCATTACTGGTTGTCTAATGTTTACAATTAATGTTCCTACGACTCTCTCACATCTGAGGTATATCATATCTCAGATCAAGTTTGTATTTTTTCTGTAATGCTAAGAACCTTGGTGAACACTGTCCAGTCGCCTTTAGAATTTTAAAGACAGCACAATTTTTATTAAAGTTTTCATTCATAAAGATGTCAGAACCAATATCCTTAAGAAACAGAATGATTGATGTCTTTATAAGTAACAAAAGTAATGTTCTTTATTAGGACCAGTTGGTGTCTTGTGAGGATGTTTAGTTTATGTTTAGTAGATGTTTTCTACATGATGGTTTGTACTATTTATGCTAAAATGTTGGCAATATATGCAACAAAGGAAAAAAAAACATTTTGTATTGTTGTATTGTTTTTTGTCATGTTCTTTAATATGTTTGTCTCTATATCTGTCCTATGACAGACTGATGACTGGTGACTGTTGCGGTAGTGTGACAATCGACCACCGATTGTGGAGGAAAGGTAGAACCAAGTGGCATAAGGAACTAACACACCTGCTGGAGATTCAGCTAATGATCTCTGTGCAGGTATTAAAGAGAGACAAGCTGTATAGCAAGCTGAGGTATCATACTGGCTGGCTCACGTTCCTGGGGACTCTGATGACGCGCTCCACCCACTGCGTTTCTACTCTCTAAACACCTGCAATCAGTAAACTTTTGGCAAGTGTGTCAGTAACTTACTCAAGCCCTTGGTTCCTCCTACCCTCCATAATCTCCATCCACTCGTCCATGCCACCACCTTACTGACTTATAGCCCAGTACAAGGACAGGTTTCAGCATTCCAATATATCTAATCAAATGCTGATTAATTAATTGAATTATTTTTTTCATCTTAAAGAACTTAGCATACCAAGCTGCTTATATTTAGCACTAGGGAACTGTTTTTTATATTTGCTGCAATGAGTTATGCTTTTGATACAATAATACTTAAATATTGTCAACATATTGTCAACCACACCCAAAGCCATGAAGATAAACATGACAGCACAGCAACCTCAGATTTACCCCTGCAGACAAACATGGACTACCAAAGTCTTGGGCAAGCAAACAAAACAGCTTTTTAATTAATTCCTTTGTGTCAATAACATGTTTTAACATTCTTGTGTGATATCTGGAGTTACTGTGTTACTATGAGCAATTATAAGATTACATGGTTATGTAAAGTCAATCTCATTTAGGTTTTCTCCCCTTCTCCTGTTTCTCTTTGAGATCCAGCAGCTCAGTTTGCTCATGTTAGTCGATTACAGAAGATCTTTCCATAGTGCCAGACACTTATAATATCACAATGATTTTATCAGGGGCTAAAGATATGGATGATACCCCTATAGCAATACGTTATAATCACTTTGTCTTGCCATTATACAGTTGAAGGAAAAAATTGGTATTTAAAAAAATATATATACCCCATATGTGTAAATCAGTCACTAAAAGTGGCATATACTGCAAAAAAAGCCCTATGTACCATAAATGCCACAAATATGTACCATTGTGCATTTATCAAGGGAAATATTCACCCTCCTGGAAAATGTACACTTCATTTTTCTGATTCACAAAAGCATATCAACAATTTTTTATTGCAGATCAAGCAGCACATTCACTGCATAAATTATTCAGAAATACAAATATAGTTATTGTGACTCATCTTCAACTAACACCTGCTGTTTTCTTGCGGAATGCCGCCTTCTCATGAGGTTTACTTTTATTTTTGTATCATATGTTTTTATTAAATATGAGTATGGTCAGGTGGCTTAGTGTTTAGCACATTCGCCTCTCAGCGCTAGGGATTCCCGGTTCGAATCCCCATCTGGGTGGAGTTTCCATGTTCTCCCCGTGTCTGCGTGGGTTTCCTCCGGGTTCTCCGGTTTCCTCCCACAGTCCAAAAACATGGATCAAGTTAATTGAATTCTCAAAATTGCCCAATTTAGAGTGTGTATGTGTGAGTGAGTGTGTGCCCAGCGATGGATTGGCGCCCTGTCCTGGGTCTATCTGCCCCCCCCCCCCCCCCCCCCCCCCCCCCCCCCCCCCCCCCCCCCCCCCCCCCCCCCCCCCCCCCCCCCCCCCCCCCCCCCCCCCCCCCCCCCCCCCCCCCCCCGTATGGTCCTAGATTTGAAATAACATGTTGTTAACATAACATGTTGCCCAGGCAGACCACAAACCAGAGGCTTAATCTCACTACAGGGTCGTTATTTTACACACACACCCCCCCTTTATAATATATTTTTTTAAAGTAGCTGTTCATTCCACAGAATATATGGTGCAGTCTGTGCCTGATTGTTAAGGTTAGACGAAATCAAAAAATAGGTTTTACCGGCTATGGATCAGATGATAAAGAGAAGCTCAACTATTTCTGTTCCTGCCACTTTTTCCACATTCAAGCCAAATAAATCGAGCCTGCATACACTGTCAATTATAATCCAAAATGGAACCAAGAAAATCCTAAACCTGTGGCCAATAGAGCAGTGAAGTAGGCATTACTTTTGTGATATCCATATTTGACACATAGAAATAATTAGGTTTGTCCAAAAAGCTCCAGCACATTCTGTGGTGAAATGTCTTCAAAACCTGAAACATTTTTTCTGTGTAAATTTACCATCTTTACATACTGTGACGTTTACAGTATACATATGCTGTATAATCACAGTGCTCAACACCATGTACGCTGAATGTATTGAATGAAATTACATTACTGACAAAAACATGTTCTCTATGACTCTCTGGATTCGGTTGAAAAATCAGCTGATATATAATTTATATGTGAAAATGTCCATAATAGGAACAAAATGTAATTACCTTGATGCTCTCCATTCTTTTCTTACCCCCACCCCACCCCACCCAGCCATTGAAAATTTCCAGTGAAGCTTTGTTAATGGGGTAGTTCTAAAGAACCCTAGTGTTTACTGCAGCTCTGGTGTTTCTATTTGCAGCAGCTACCAAAACGTCAGGTCAGTAATTTACTCTTCAGCTATAGTTATGTGTGGTGGGAAGACTTAACCTCAGCCGACCACACCCAAACACACACACACCAAAACACACAAACTCTACAAGCTCCCAGTCAACACATAGAAGAAAAAACTATAACACAGACAGTTTTAATGGTTCTGTCTGACTTGTTACTGTTATATATATAAAGGCACAGGAAACTTTATTGGGTAACCTAGGTTCTTATCTAATTAACTAATTTCCATTTTATCAGCTCCATTTACCATATAGATGCATTATGTAGTCCTTTACTCTCAATCATCACTGGATGACCAGACATAGCAGGTCATTCACTGTGACACATCTTTCTTATGGCTACTCCTTGTAGCTGTCACTCCAGCAGTCACATGAAGGTGTTCAAACATTCCTGCAGCACTGCTGACTGATCTATGCATAGCAACGCAACTCAAAGTAGCAATGCAATGCTAATGGGTATCCACATTTCTGCTTAATTTAGTTTTAAGGTCAACATTTTATTGTTCAGAAGTTTTAAAATGGTCTCTGTGTTATGGAAGCTGATCCAATTGGTTGGAGAACAAAAAACTGACCTAATATAAGCATGTTTTTGGACTGTGGCAGGAAACCAAAGCTTTGAGATAAAACCCACTCAGACAATGGGAGAACATGCAAATACCTCACAAAGGGTTCTGACTGCCTGACTAATCTCACTTTAAAACAACAGGTATTGCTAGATTTGCTAAACTGTCCTTAAACTTCTAGAATTTGTGTTTTGTTTATATACTTCTATAATTTAGTTTTATCATCAGCCTTCTCCACTTTCCATATGTGGTGTGTTTCCAGATTGTGTGATGTTTGAGGTTTCAAGGATAAATAACACTAATCCTTTTAGAATTTAATCTCACGGGAGCCTTACCATGAAGTGAGCCATTGAGAGCTGACACATTTATTACAACTGAAGCAATTAGATAATAATAATAATAATAAAATAATCTGGTTACTAGTATCTGGTAAATTTTTTACCCAGCTGACAGAGTGTAAAAAATCCCTAGCCTTCCTAAATCTACTTCTTAGCAAGCCTAAAATTGAAGTGTGCTTTTGGAACACGGCAAATATAGCCCATGCTAACCACTTGCCACAACTTTTTATTTCCTTGCAATTGAACTCAGCGCAGTCAGCTCCACCCAACATACACTAAACACCCTGCCACATAAGATGATTACAGAAGCCTGCAGACAGACCAGCTTTATTTAACTAGTTAAAAACTTTTATCAAAACAGCTAGTGGCCGTTGTTAATGCTCCAAATGCTAATTGGTTTTATATGTGTCAGTAAAAGTATAAATTTACACTGGTATCTAAATAAATACTTTTGCTTTTTATAGCAACAGTGAAGAATTTGAAATTTATTTTATCTAAGGAGTGTATATATCACAAATATATATATATATATATATATATATATATATATATATATATATATATATATATATATATATATATGGAGTGTGTGTGCGTATGTGTCTAAGTGTGCTAGCTTTTAAATAGCTAAAAAATATTTGTTATTATAGTATAAAGATCTGTTAAATTTATAAAATATGATTATATAAATGGTCTTGAATAATGCAGTTGAATACCTCATTATCTCATTATCTTTTGCTTAGTCCTATACTAGGGACTAGGGTCACAAGAAAAAAAGGCACATGCACATTTTACCACACATGACTTTAACAACACCATTTACACAATTATACATTGAGTGGGCGACACGGTGGCTTAGTGGTTAGCACGTTCTCCTCTCAGCGCTAGGGATTCCCGCTTCGAATACCCATCTGGGTTTCCATGTTCTTCCCATGTCCACGTGGGTTTCCTCCGGGTTCTCCGGTTTCCTCCCACAGTCCAAAAACATGGATTAAGTCAATTGCGTTCTCCAAAATTGCCCCATATAGAGTGTGTCTGTGTGTGTCTGTGTGAGTCCGTGTGTGCCCAGCAATAGATTGGCACCCTGTCCTGGGTGTGTCTGCCCAGCGCCCAAAACGTTCTCCCCTGGATGGGCATGGGGAACCCCCCCGCAACCCTAATATATGATAAAGCGGAAGATAATGAATGAATGAATACATTGAGTGGCACTACTCTTATTACCATGCAGGTACAGAGATGTTTACCTCAGAAAGCATGTGCACCCAACACAAAATAATTAAAAACACACAGAGGCAAAAAGAGGGAACCTGCTTATCCAGGACTGATTCTGCTGCCTCAACTGTGTTGAGATGCTAGGAGGAGTTTTTGTCAAGTACCAACAAAAGGGTAAGAACTTCGCTCCTCAAGCACGTTAGAAGCAAACGTGACATATAGCCCTCGGCAGAGTATTAGCGTCGTCTGTGCTTCCTTTTAGCCGAAGACATTCATAACTGGCAACGCTTCAGGTGCATCCATAGGTGGAGCATCCATCTTAACCTAATTATAGTGAAGTAAAATTACATAATTTTTTGGAAAATAGCCCATGATATACATTAAATAGTTTGTTTATTAAATTAAGTGTCTACATATTTTGTCATACAGATTTTATTATTTTACCATCTCTATTGCAACAATTCATTCATTCATTCATTATCTCCCGCTTTATCCTCTATTAGGGTCGTGGTGGGGTTCCCCATGCCCATCCAGGGAAGAACGTCTCGGGCGCTGGGCAGACAGACCCAGGAAAGGGCGCCAATCCATCGCTGGGCATCTATTGCAACAATGGGGATTTTTAAACTTGCAGCAACAAACTACAAAATGAGCTTACAATAAAAAATGTAATAAAAAATGAAATCTGCTTTATCAACTTTTTAGTGCATGCTGGGTAATGTGGTAAACCTACCACTGTAATGAGTTTGTTCTCCGCTTTGGTTGCACCTGTATTAAAACCTGTCATTAATTAGAAACCTTAGCAGGCTACTCTTGCAGGATATTTTAAGACTGAGGAACTAGGCATCTTTTCCCATCTAATTTTCACCATCGCTGTGCATTTAGTGTGCGTGCAGTAACATTATGGAGGCATCAATTACCCAAAAGCATCCATCATTAAAACCTTGAGAGCATGTGGTTAAGACTGCAGATAAAACCCACTCCTTTGATTTTTAATCCATCGTGGTGAAGCAAACTAAATATGTGCTGTGACTGCACATGCTTTGTTGCTCGGAGAGATTTACAGGTTCAGAATTCTGTGTCAGTCATATTGTCAGATTAAAAGAAGTACGTTTTGCGTTTTTGGAACTACAGTGGAAACTAACTGCTTACATTTTAAACATGTCTCTGTCTGTCATTATGATATTATAAAAGCTAAATCATTTTTTCCTTTTATACTAACATTTAGTGAATCCAATCAAAGGATTTAAAGAAAAAAATCATCCCTCTCAGCGTTAGGGATTCCCAGTTCGAAACCCAATCCATTTTCTCCCCATGTCCGCGTGGGTTTCCTCCGGGTTCTCTAGGTTTTCTCTGGGTTCTCAGGTAAACAATTTAATTTTAAATAATTATCGACTATGTATTTTTCCACAATTACAGATGACTTGTGGATTACCCTGCATATTCACAAACACCACAAACACAGAGCCTGAACTTTGGCTTGACCAGTGGAAATGACACTGAAAACATTGAAACATGGAAGGTGGAAGGAAATTTGAGGTAGAACGCTCTTCTCTGTCCAGATTCAGTGTATAAAATCTTATTCTTGGTTAACAAGAAAAGCAACGAGTCCTAAAACTTAAAGGAGACATAACATTCTTAGTTTAAATGGGAACAAAAATCGGAAATGAGATCAGCAACCATAAAATGCACCCCGTTCTTAAGTCTGTTTACACTGATGTTACAGTCATTAAAGATGACGCAAACTTCTAACAACAATGTTGTAATAAAATAAAAATAAATCAAACTTGAGAAAACCATGGTTCAGTTCCAAAATCATAAACATATCTGTCTGTATCCATCACAACATTGATGTTGAATGAAAAGCCCCAGCTGACATTTCAGTTCATAGTTTATCAGGGCTTTCAAATCTTTCTAATTACTTCTTTAGAAGATCTGGCTTGATGCAGAGTTTAAAACAGAATAGCTATCCTTGAACAATGACATATAATTCTTTTAATCTGTTTCTAAATCATTTTATCTAAACTTTTATTTCAGCCTTACTTAAGAAATCAGGAATGAGGTTGGCATTTCCAGCTCCGTGCTATTAGATAAGATAAAGTTCTTATGTATGTATGAACTATTTTCGAGGATAAAAATAAATAAGATAAAACCTTGAGATTTACAGAGGTTGTTACATTTTGTGCAGGAAAACATGCAAGGACATCACATGTCTACTCCTGTATGATTTCATCTGTGTCCCATAAGATTAGAAGACGTATAGAAAAAGAAAAATGAACAAAAGCAGATTTAGATCAGTGATAAACTGCTTAGTTGTAATTAAACAGTTTTATAAACACATGTATAGAATCTCATTGGTAAAGCTGTTCCATGAAGCCCTCTAGCTGAAGGAGAACAGCATCCTGTAATTTAGCTGCACCCGGCTGCTGCATGGTCTCATTCCATTTCTATATTTAACACTGAGTCAACAAAACCTCCAATCTACTGGTGTGGGAGCAAAAGTAGGTGCAAAAGAGCAGCTTTGCTCAAATGTGCCTGAGGTCATGATTTTGGCCAGTCTATTGATATTAATATGTGGCCACCCCTTCTTATTAATATTGAATAATTTAATTAATGTCAGTAAATATAGTAAAAGGTATGCTAGGCAATGATTGTGTTACTAAATACTGTGACAGTTGATGCTATAGCATTGACAAAGCCAGAAACAAAGTATTAATGCTAATTGTCAGTTGTCCATATACTTTTGAGAAAGCGGAAAGCCAGACAGCATTGTTTGTGTACATAAATGATTTCAGCTCTGCAATGACACAGGTCACGCTGCACATATTTTACCCAACTTGGAACCGACTTGGAAGTCCCTAGTGTTTAGGTTCCTCCCAGGCTTCCTCCACTTTCCCTACATGCCTGAGGGATTTTTATAGCAGCCTCCTTTCACCATGACTGACTTTGTTTTTACTAATTCATTCTCAGATGAATTCACACTAGGGCTTTGGATATGTCTCAGGGTAGATGTCCTATTGGACACCACACAGCTGGTGCTGGAATAGAGTTAAAATAATTAGTAAGTAAGTATGTTAGTAAAATAAAGCAATGCGGTCTTTCAGAAAGTACAAATAAAACTCTATCGCCAAAAATATGTATACACCTTTCATTTTTACTAAGTTTTAAATTTGTCACTGATGTGTAGGGTTTAGCACGTCCACTTATCAGCACTGGGGATCCAGGTTCAAATCCCGATCTGGATGAAGTTTCCATGTTCTTCCCGTGTCTGAGCGGGTTTCCGTCATGTTCTCCGGTTCCGTCATCAGTACAAAAACATGGATTCAAGGTGAATTGGCTGCTCTAATTTGCCTCCATATTGTGTGTATTTGTGACGGTGTAAGTGTGTGTCCAACGATAAATTTGAACCCAATATGTTCTCCTCTGGATGGTCATTTAATGCCAAGACAAGATAAATAGAAAGGGGATATCTAGAAGGGCTGTGGTGACTTCCTAGCAATAAAGAATTAAATATGATTATATTTAGGCTTCATGGTACAATGGTAATTCATCTTCACATCATGATGCTGGGTTTGATTCTTAACTCTTGAGTAGGGTTGGTCAGAAGTTTTTATGTTTTTCCACTGGCTTGTGAGGACCAGGTTCATTGGGAAACTTCATTTTCTTAAGAAAACTAAATTGGTGCTTCAGAGCACAATGGTTCAAAGTTTGATCCTGGCAGGATGAAGTAGGGCTCTTCTGTGTGTAGTTTGTATGTTCTCTCTGTATTAAGTAGTAGCTCAGGTAAATGTGAGTTACCAAATTGCTTCTAAGTGTGATATTTACTTGTTTGTTTGTGTGTTTGCTCTAAATTTGAGTAGTACCTGTGCTGTCCTACCAATGAGTACTGACATAGTGTTTAATAAAAAAAGCTTAAAAATAAGCCGGTGGTTGATTGTGTGCCTCTGACTGGGTGTGTAATGCTTAAGAAAAGGTCAATTCTGTTTGCGTTCTCCTTTAAAGTATTTATGAGGAGATGTTTTGTTCTGGGATGTGTGCAGTGGTTTGGCCACCATGGGTGTTGTGTTCATACTATGTACTCGTTAAAATGGATCCTCAAATTTTGTTTGCTGCATATTTAAAATATCATCAGGTCAATAATGAGCTACCAACTTTGATCAAAAAAATCAGTCAGAGCCTGTCTGGATCTCATTTTAAGCCACACTTGGCTCTTTCTAAACTTATTTAATGAGATTGACTGTGGTATATTGAGACTCTTATACAATTTAGGCTGAGAAAGTGATGGAGTAAGCACCTGTTAAATGCTTGAAAAAAAATTGTGTTCACCATTGAATAAAACCTGTAATAGACATTCATGCCAAAGTCAGAGATTCCAAGCACCTTCTTCAGCTGGAACCGTTGCCCAGAAAAGAACTAATTAAGGGAGACTTTGAAAACAAGGTTGTAATAAATTGCAGTAACACATTGTTTCCCCAGGCAATTGTTTTGCATAATAAAGAGAAACTTCCTGATATTGAATCTAAGCTATCAGACTGTCAGGATGGCAGTCGGGGTCATTGTGCATGAAAACATGATATTCAAGGGAATTGATAAGAGTTTTCAAAGACAAGAGACTGAGGGTGCAAGCTTTTATCACTGAACCACTTGTAGCAAAGTGCATGTTCTTTAAACACAAGCCCTGCATCCTGCATTGGTTTGTTACAAAGAAATCCTGATTTTTTAGACTTTCCCTACAATTAGCCTTCAATCTTTAAAAAGGCCATTGTGTTGTGTTAATAGCTCATGCTTGTTTTGCTCTCTTAACAACCAAAACACTATGCACAAGGACACAATCAATGTGTCACTTAATCCACCGAGCAAGCGAATCATGATGAGGTGAGAAATCATAGCACAGCATGTTCTGTCTTCCAAGGACGTGTAATCTCATTCCCAGAATGTGAGTCTTAAGCTTCCGGCAGCATCAGAGTAACTCATGTCATCCTCACCTTCTGTCTCTTCTCACAGACCAGGAGAAAATCAACCAAACATTCAACATCAATTAGTGCCCAACGTTGTTCAGTGGAAATAAGGAGACTCACGTGGGCACAGCTGGAGATATGAGAAGAGCAGCTGCAGGAGAAGCTAATAATGTTTTCAAAGCTCACTGAATTGACCTCATGGGGACAGTGTGTAGGAGGAAATGTGAATTATGCTCTCATAGAATGGAAACAAAATGTACTTATCACATTTAAAAGCACAATGGTTAAAATTATCTTAAACCCAGTGCAACAGGACGGACTTTCAGCTAAATCAAGGATGACATCATTATTTGTATCTGTATCCTTCTGTACTTGTATCAGATACAACATTAAAAAAAAAGCTTTACATCAGATGATGTGAACATCAACACTGTGTACTGGAGTTTGATTTATGGTCCTTGGTTTATTGACATGATTATACAGTGTTCAGTTATTTACATATATATATATATATATATATATATATATATATATATATATATATATATATATATATATATATATATATATATATATATATATATATATATATATATATATATATTCATTCATTCATTCATTATCACCCGCTTTATCCTCTATTAGGGTCGCGGTGGGGTTCCCCATGCCCACCTATCTGCACCTATATTCACCTATCTGTCTATCGATGTGCATGTCTGTCTAACTCTTCCTCTC
The DNA here is from genome assembly GCA_019802435.1 of Corydoras maculifer. Classification (NCBI taxonomy): domain Eukaryota; kingdom Metazoa; phylum Chordata; class Actinopteri; order Siluriformes; family Callichthyidae; genus Corydoras; species Corydoras maculifer. Next base: position 217,307 of record JAFMOD010001066.1, on the reverse strand, counting down.
CCTTTCTTTCTCTCTGTCTCTGTCTCTCTCTCATGCTCACTCTCATTCTATATATATATATATATATATATATATATATATATATATATATATATATGCATATATGCCATACAGTAAATGAATCATCTGCTCAGTTCCTGGAGTTCAGTTTCTAGCCTGATTTATCTCTCAGACACCTTGACATTCATCAGTTCAACAGTCTCACAGGCTGTTAGTTAAAACAATTTGACTTTTCCAAAGCAAACAGATCTTTGCAGGACACAACTGTGCTAATACAACCCGGGATTTAACAGTAGGCTGTGCTTTATAGCCAGCTTTACACAGGTGACGTGTTTCAAGGCAAACTAAATAAACATTAAAAGAAATACTGAGAGCTCAGAGGTGATGTTTCAATAACAGCTTCTGAAACGTTGTTTAACATACCAGACCACCACAGAGAGGAAGATTTAGGGTGACTGTAGAACATTATCACCCTCCATGAGATATCTCACATTGTGTCTGGCAACATTAAGCAGTAGAATGAGTGAAAGTAGAGTCAATTTTACTGTTGATGCTGAAACTTGACAGTTTTTATGGCATTATAACTTGCACTTTAAGTATATATATCCTGCATGTTCTTAGAGATTTCTGCACAAATCTTTACTGATTGCAAATATTATTATTATGACTGAGAGAATATACTATGAGTGTATCAGGTCTGCAAACCTTTAAATCTTCTTTAAAAAAATCCTTTTGTTGCTGTTTAAGTACATAAACATCATAAGCATTCATTCATTCATTATCTTCCGCTTTATCCTATATTAGGGTCGCGGTGGGGTTCCCCATGCCCATCCAGGGGAGAACGTTTCAAGCGCTGTGCAGATACATCCAGGACAGGGTGCCAATCTATCGCTGGGCACACACTCACTCACACAGACACACTCTATATGGGGCAATTTGGAGAACTCAATTGACTTGATCCATGTTTTTGGACTGTGGGAGGAAACCAGAGAACCCGGAGGAAACCCACGCGGACACGGGAAGAACATGGAAACTCCACCCAGATGAAGATTCGAACCGGGAATCCCTAGTGCTGAGAGGCGAACATGCTAACCACTAAGCCACCGTGCCGCCACCATCATAAGCATAATCAATTAATTTGGAAAATCATAATCAAAATCCAAAAGATTAATTCAATCAGATTCATAAGCATTTTTTAATACTAAACTAAGAAATCTAAACTAAAGTGTTCAAAAAGATCTAAAAGCTCCAGAAGTTCTTAACATTTTTTAACAGAGTTCTGCAAAAAAAATAAAATAAAATAAAGGAATCCCCATTATGGTTCCTAATGAAGAACTCATCATGCATAATCACTTATAAAGCACTAAGCATGCTTTGTTACTTCAAACAGGAACTTCTATTCAGATAGATGATGTGAGAAGCTTCTGGAGTCAGAATAAAGTGAGAACAGCTTGTTCTTGGTCTTTCCTCGACCCTTCACTAAATGTGCCAGCTGGTCAGCATGCAGCATGTATCGCTTCAGGCTTTGAGACGTTTGCCGGCTGCTGTTCGCACAGAAGCTGCCATTGAGACTGACTGAGGGGGTCTTTGTGTTCGCCTCTTGCCTCATCAAACTACATGACTTTTCAAAACAAACCCAATGCCAGAATGCAAATTGTACTGTTGCCCTTAGCTAACCTACATCAGCAGTAAGTGCTGTGTTAGAGACTAAATGGGGTAAATAGTTTATAAACACTCCTTTTGTCTCCTTCAAGCAACATTAGAAAATGCTAGTGGCCATTCATTTTCTGAGCAGTTTATTCTAGTCGTGGGGGTGCTGGGCCCGTGCCAGTGCTCATTGGCAGAGAATCACCATGCACTGGTTACTGGTTACACATATTTACACACATTTACAACTTGGGGGCAATAAAGTACCACAATTTTACCTGGTTCATATGCAGTTGAACTGTAGGAGATCTCAGACATGATGGGGAAAATATATAAACTTTAGATAGAAAAGACTCCACCTAAGAAATGAACCCATTGACCTTTTCTCCTGAGATGACCTTCCACAAATAACCTTCCACGGAGTGACCTGAACTGATGTGTTGTTGTTTTTTTTTTGTTTTTTTTTTTGTGTAGTGCATTATTTTAAAGACACCATTTCCATGATTTTGTTGTAACTATAACTAGCTTATTTCATTTCGTTACTATAATTATTGTTCTAGTAAACTATCCAGCCCAAAAACTTTTAACGCACTAAATTGTTTGTCCAGCACTACGTCACACAACCTGGCCTCTACGAAAATCTACTACCGCTGAGTGATCACTAGCTCATAAATGGCTCACTGCTTCCATCTAGTGGTAGAATTCTCATTATCTAGACATACAAGCAATGCTAATGGCTTAAATGCAGTTAAAAGAAATAGTGAATTGGTCAAAATGTTATTGAAATTCCATATATCCATGGGGGGGGGGGGTTCCCCATGCCCATCCAGGCTGGGCAGTTACACCCAGGACAGGACACCAATCTATCGCTGGGCACACACTCACTCACACAGACACAGACACACTCTACATGGGGCAATTTGGAGAACTCAATTGACTTGATCCATGTTTTTGGACTGTGGGAGGAAACCAGAGAACCCGGAGGAAACCCACGCGGACACGGGGAGAACATGGAAACTTCACCCAGATGGAGAATCGAACTGGGAATCCCTAGAGCTGAGAGGAGAACATGCTAACCACTAAGCCACCATGCCGCCCATAATAGAATAATATTCATTCATTCATTCATTATCTTCCGCTTATCCTCTATTAGGGTCGCGGTGGGGTTCCCCATGCCCATCCAGGGGAGAACGTCTCGGGCGCTGGGCAGATAGACCCAGGACAGGGCGCCAATCCATCGCTGGGCACACACTCACTCACACATACACACTCTAAATTGGGCAATTTTGAGAATTCAATTAACTTGATCCATGTTTTTGGACTGTG
>JAFMOD010001066.1:184282-194731 GCA_019802435.1 Corydoras maculifer | reverse complement strand
CTAAACAATCTGGTTAAGTATTTGCATAAATTAACCAGATAAGCAAGAATTTCAGACAGCAACAAAACAAGAATTCTAAATACTGCGATAAACAAATAAAAAAAACACAACACAAAAAAGTCATTTATGCAAATAAAAAACATTACAAGATTGAAATAACTTTAAATGTTATGTTGCAGTAGGAGCAGGAGCAGGAGCAGGAGCTTTTATTGCCGTCCAGCTTTTTATTTGGTTTGTTTGAACTAAACAATCTGGTTAAGTATTTGCATAAATTAACCAGATAAGCAAGAATTTCAGACAGCAACAAAACAAGAATTCTAAATACTGCGATAAACAAATAAAAAAAACACAACACAAAAAAGTCATTTATGCAAATAAAAAACATTACAAGATTGAAATAACTTTAAAAAACTATATATCATATAAACCTATAGCTTAAATAAATCTAATTAAATTGGATCAAAATATTGAATTGGCTTTAGCAATATCTTTGGGTTTGCTTTTTTTCCACCAAACTACTAGTAATTTTATAATTGGGTAGATAACTAGGACAAGTTCACCCTCTGGACTTTTACAGTAAAACTTAAGGAAAAAATTTGGCTAGTTACTTTATGTGTCTGTAATGTGTAAGTCCTGAACTGGATGGTCCTCGTTTTTCAGGGCGTTTCTCTTTTGCAGTAAAACTTCAGTGTAGAATATGCAAATTTACTCTTACCATCTGTGGAATGACACATGACCTGTTCTCTTTAAAATTAAGCTGTAAGTGACACATTGTTCAGATTCTACATTTTGTTCATCACAACAAAGGTGGTGCATATAAGTACATTAAAGTTTCTGAACCAAATAAAAATGTTCAATAAATGTAGAGAATAGAGTCTAATTTTTTATCTGAAAAATGTAAAATAGAAGCAGAAATTATCTATGGCTAAATCTTTTGCAGGAACCATGCCATCGTCTGCTTGAGTATTATTGGTGGATCAATGCGATGTACTTCTCAGAATGGCAATGCGGCAGCATAAATATATTTAAGCAAATGCTTGGAGGAAGGCAGGTGAAAGCACCTATTAAAATGTATGCATTAAACTCTTAAACAGCAATTCAATAATTTCTACCAATTTTAATCACTTTATCCAATTTAGGATAATTTGTGTTGCTGTGACCAATTCCAGCTGTAATAGAATTAAAAGCAGTAGCGAACCATCAGGGCAATATTCTCTGAAGTTTTAAATAATACCTAATCACAGATTGTTCTAAATTATATTTAGAGTATGAATACTAATTAAATTATTTCAAATGGTCTGTCCACTAGTTTTTATGTTTCCCTCAGTTACGCCACTTCCAGATGTCTATTTTCTTATTAAAGCATTTAACCGATCCCATATTTTGTTGCTGTATTATCACGTATTTATGCCTTTTAGATTTTAGCAAAATTAAACTTACGTAAGAAATACTTTCAGGATTAGCTTCCTTGGCAATAGTAAAGGTAATAAAACTAATTAAACTCTTTTTGAGAAACAAACAGAGGATGGATTTTGTACAAATAATTAGGATGCAATTTTATGAGGTTATTGTTGGTGATTTTTTTATGTCTAGTTAATTCACATAAAAGATTTGTTTGTGTTTACACTTGATGCTAAATACAAGAAAATGACTGAAGAGAATGCAGTTTTTTTATACATATTTTTTCAGATTAGCTACACTATACTACATTTAGCTAAAATAATGAAAGTAACAAACACATACAGTGTCAATATTTAATGATTTTATTTTTACTTTAACAGTCATTGTGTGTTTTTCAGGATAAAAACTGCAGTTATATCAACATATCTGTCCGTGACATGATATATGATGATATTTAGTCTTTTTGTTGTTGTTTTCTGCTCTTCACAGCTGAATCTTTTTTAAAACTGAAACTCCCGGCTCGCATAAGCAATGGCCATAGTGATGCTGACAAAAATAAAGCAAAATAAAATTACTTTTATTGCCATATTAAAATCATTGTAGTTACGTTGGTGGTTAACGTACCTCTCAGTCTCAAAATTAGATTCGCACAGATTCAGCAAAACCTGCCGATGTGACCGAGTGAAAACAAACTGCAGAAGAAGAGAAAGGTTGATGTATTTTAGCTGCGTTTGCTCTCAGTGGTCTGAGGACTTTAGGGCAACTAACAGCACTGCTGTCAGTTGTAACAATTGTGCAATATACAGTAGTGTGAAAATGTGTTTGCCCCCTTCCTCATTTCCTGTTTTTTTGCATGTTTGTCACACTTAAGTGTTTCGGAACATCAAACCAATTTAAACAATAGTCAAGGACAACACAAGTAAACACAAAATGCAATTTGTAAATGAAGGTGTTTATTATTAAAGGAGAAAAAAAATCCAAACCATCATGGCCCTGTGTAAAAAAGTGATTGCACCCCTAAACCTAATAACTGGTTGGGCCACCCTTAGCAGCAACAACTGCAACCAAGCGTTTATGATAACTTGCAATGAGTCTTTTACAGCGTTCTGGAGGAATTTTGGCCCACTCATCTTTGTAGAATTGTTCTAATTCAGTTACATTAGAGGGTTTTCAAGCATAAACGGCCTTTTTAAGGTCATACCACAACATCTGGTGTGTTTAGGATCATTTTCCTGCTGCAGAACCCAAGTTCTTCAGCTTGAGTTCACGAACAGATGGTCGGACATTCTCCTTTAGGATCTTTCGGTAGACAGCAGAATTTATAGTTCCATTTATCACAGCAAGTCTTTCAGGTCCTGACGCAGCAAAACAGCCACAGACCATCACACTACCACCATATTTTACTGTTGGTATAATTACGCCAGATGTAATGGGACACACACCTTCCAAAGAGTTCCACTTTTGTCTCATCGGTCCACAGAATGTTTTCCCAAAAGTGTTAGGGATCATCAAGATGTGTTTTGAAAAAATTGAGACGAGCTTTAATGTTCTTTTTGCTCAGCAGTGGTTTTCTTCTTGGAACTCTGCCATGCAGGCCATTTCGTGAACTCAATATTTTTCTGATGGTGGAGGCATGAACGCTGACCTTAACTGAGGCAAGTTAGGCCTGCAGTTCTTTGGCCGTTGTTGTGGGGTCTTTTGTGACCTCTTGGATGAGTCATCGCTGCGCTCTTTGGGTAATTTTGGGCGGCGGGCCACTCCTGGGAAGGTTTACCACTCTTCCATGTCTTCGCCATTTGTGGATAATGGCTCTCACTTTGGTTCACTGGATTCCCAAAGCTTTGTAACCCTTTCCAGACTGATAGATCTCAATTACTTTATTTCTTAATTGTTCCTGAATTTCTTTGGATCTCTGCATGATGTGTAGCTTTTAAGGATCTTTTGGTGGACTTTGCTGTGTCAGGCAGCTCCTATTTTAGTGATGTCTTGATTGAGAACAGGTGTGGCAATAATCAGGCCTGGGTGTGGCTAAAGAAATTGAACTCAGGTGTTAAAAACCACAGTTATAGTATGTTTTAATGAGGGAGCAATCACTTTTTTTACACAGGGCCATGATGGTTTGGATTTTTTTCTCCTTTAATAATAAACACCTTCATTTATAAATTGCATTTTGTGTTTACTTGTGTTGTCCTTGACTGTTGTTTAAATTGGTTTGATGTTCCGAAACACTTAAGTGTGACAAAGATTTAAAAAATGATTAGCATTAAAATGTCAACTATGTATTAATGCTTACAGTAGGTAAATGATTAGAGGATGGTCAGGTGTCTTTTTACAATTTACAAATAACAATTAATAAGAAAGTAAATCTTACCGGATCCTCCTCCCAATTGAAGACTGTAGTTTTGAAATGCTCTGCCACAACTTTGAGTGTGTACATGGAGGACACTTTTTTTTTTTCCTTACGAGACCGCCTTGTTTGTAAAGCTCTGTTCTCTCTGGAGTGCTGTTCAATCATCTGAATTGTCATATCCATTATATTTCTTTTCTAAAAATAGACATGTTTATTTTTGAAATGTCTGGATATACTGATTATATATATATATATATATATATATATATATATATATATANCTCTGCCACAACTTTGAGTGTGTACATGGAGGACACTTTTTTTTTTTCCTTACGAGACCGCCTTGTTTGTAAAGCTCTGTTCTCTCTGGAGTGCTGTTCAATCATCTGAATTGTCATATCCATTATATTTCTTTTCTAAAAATAGACATGTTTATTTTTGAAATGTCTGGATATACTGATTATATATATATATATATATATATATATATATATATATATATATATATATATATATATATTAGTGTGTGTGTGTGTGTGTGTGTATTGGTTTATTATTTACAAGTGCAACCATGCATTGCTTACTCTTCTTAGCTCTTCATACTTCCTTTGAAGAGCCTGTCGCTTTCGATCATTGCGTTCATTGTTAATCCTTTTATTCTGGATTAGCAACGGAACGTCTTCACTGTTTACAACATCGTTTATTTTGAAGTCACCACACTTACGTCTGTAGTCCTCCGAATCAGGACATTCTCCAAAACATTCACTCAGTTTCAGTCGGCGCATGTTCTGAAAACAGTGTTAAAAACACAAACAAATCAGGCTTTATATTTTTAATGCTGATTTAATAAATAAAAATAAGAATTAGAAGCAATTAGAGAAATTAGAAGAAGAAAAAGAAAAAAAGGCAATTAGAAGTAAAAAAAAAAGTTATCTGAAATTGTAATTTAAATCCATCTGTTTAGAACTTTAAAATAATATTTTTTTTTATTTGTAACTAAAAAATAACATTTAATTGTGTTTGAGTTTACTTATTTTAGTAATTTTGTTTGTTACAAAACTAAAAAATACAAAATTTGTCATTGTGTCTGTGTGTTTCTTAATTCCCAAACCTGACTCTGTCCATACCGTGTCTCCATAATGACAGGGTGTCTGATTCTTTCCTTTTTCTCTCATAGATTCTTTCACTTTTGCCTTTACATAACCGAACAGGTCATCAAACGTGCATGAACTCAGTTGATTCTTTGAAGATAAAAGTGAAGTTTTAAAAGAATTGTATAAGAAGGTTAATTAATAAAATCACAACAAAATATTGTTTCAACTTTCAACCTTTTCAAAGGTTTACCAGCTACCATGGCTTTATAAATATCCAGAAGTTAGTAATTTTAATTTATCTAAAAAGTTAACCAATATTTCATACTATTTTGATAAAGTGTAGCCAGTAGGCTGTAAAGGCATCTGCAAGGTAGGCATTCCTGTGGACATCATAAAAACAAGCATATGAGCTCTCATCAGCTCTGCTTGCAGCAACTGCATACACTGAAAAAAAAAAAACATTAAAAATCTAAAGATTTGCAGGTAAAATCCACATGTGATTAAGATTAGTAAAAAACGAATGCACAAACTATTATCTAAATCTGATAGATGTTCCAGCATTGATCCAGCATTGCATGCCTCCATGAAAATTACCATCTATATAAACAGAAAATATAGTGCTTTGTGACAAAACAGCTTTGGTTATAAATTAACTCTGATTATTTAATTTCGTACAAAGGGATGCCATAGTTTGAACTCGTAATGTGACACTTTAGGTGGACCAAAAGTTATGGAACAATTTATTGTGACACTTTTCAGCTGTTTAATAGTTATTGTGATTTAAATTTAAGTTTAGACTAAAGAGAAGACAGTAGTTATTCGGACTTATTAGAAGTTATTAGACTTGGTGTGTCAGCAAATTCAAATATGTGTACCATTGAAAAATATAAGGATGGTCTCATTGTTTTGGCAGTGAACTGTTTTGTTATTATTAATAAATAAATGATTACTCTCCCAGATAGAATGTGAATGGGGGCCACTGCTGGTCCTCTGACAACACTGGCAAACTCATATAAAATACAATAATATTGCCAAAATGTCCATGTTTGACCGATATGTGGAACCATACGTGACCCACACAATTTTTTTTTTAATGGTTTAAATGTTCAGAAAAACATTTGGTTCACATTCAGTTAAGATTTTAATGTGACCCTAATCTGGTTGATATGTGGCCTGTGATTTACAACCAGGAGCAGGAGCATGGTTTAGAATTATTGTGTTTCGTGCAGTAATCAGTGATTAACTTGGTGCAAAAATTTGAATTTGTACCTTTGAAAACCTGCCGGCCATCATTTTCACTGTTTCAATGAGATCACATGCATAAAGCTGTAACAGATTTGAAAAGAATGAATGCACTTAATAACAGGATTTTTTTTAGCTCAAATGCAAGTAAATTCTAATTAAAATGAATATGATAAAAAAAAAAAAACATTTATACTTACTGTGGAATTGGGAAATGAAAAGATCCCATGTCCTCCGTGGTCTGATAAATAGATGAAAATGATATCGTTTTCTCCACTGAAACCAAAAACATGTATAGATGAAGGATGTGAAACAGTATACACAGTCTTAACAGTTATATATGATCAGTGAGGGTTTACTATCCAAAACGTGTCAAACTTAATAAGAGATCCAATAACAGAACTTTAAGATCTCTAGTGTAATTTAGTTAAAATCCTTTTTCAGCCAGACAGATAGTCATCCTGTAAAATGCAGCAGCATACTTTTCTGCACTGTTCTGTTTTAGCAAAAAACCACAAGAAACAAATAATTGTTTAAAAAGTTTGTATAAATAACATAACGAACAATATAAAAATATGTCTATTTTTGCAATTGTATCAAAACTAAGACTATTAAAAGAAAAAATGTAAAAATGTAAAAGAAAAATGTATCTCTGGGCACACACTCATTAATACAGATACACTCTATACGGGGCAATTTGTAGAACTCAATTGACTTGATCCATGTTTTTGGACTGTGGGAGGAAACCGGAGAACCCAGAGGAAACCCACGCAGACACGGGGAGAACATGGAAACTCCACCCAGATGGGGATTCGAACCGGGAATCCCTAGTGCTGAGAGGAGAACATGCTAACCACTAAGTCACCGTGCCGCCCTATAATAAATACAGTAACATGTAATTAGTAAAAACTAACCAAAAAAAAGTTATTTTTACCTTTGTATGACTTTCTTTTGACCTCTTTTTTTGACAGAAGATGGATCTCCACAAAGTACAGCCAAAAAGTTTTAAGGTGTCACGTCCTGATAAAAACATGATTTTTTATTATAATGTGTTTGAACAGACATGTTTTAAATACATGATTCTTTACATTGTACCTCACATTTCCTGTGTAATCTTTTGGAACGTCGCGGTACACATTCGGGCCTTTTGGTACATTGATGATGTTCCCCTGAACGGGATTTCTGTAGAACAATTTTAAAATGGGTTTAAAATGTATGTAAACAATAAAAACCTTTAAATTTGACTGCATAAAACTTAACTGAAGTATTTGTTCTGATTTGTGTAAATACCTACTCTTTATTATAAGCAATATCGTCGTACATCATCACCACAATTTGTTCATCAAGAATACCATTTTGGCGTACAGTTTGGTATGCGTGGCAAACATCAGCCTTCAAAAGACAATTTTAAGTTTAAGTTTAAGTCTTTCATCTAACATTATAATAATAATAATAATAATAATAATAATAATAATAATAATTTATTCATTTATTCATTCATTCTCTATTAGGGTCGCGGTGGGGTTCCCCATGCCCATCCAGGGGAGAAAGTTTCGGGCTCTGGGCAGATACACCCAGGACAGGGCGCCAATCTATTACTGGGCACACACTCACTCACACAGACACACTCTAAACGGGGCAATTTAGAGAACTCAATTGACTTGATCCATGTTTTTGGACTGTGGGAGGAAACCAGAGAACCCGGAGGAAACCCACACGGACACGGGGAGAACATGGAAACTCCACCCAGATGGGGATTCGAACCGGGAATCCCTAGTGCTGAGAGGCGAACGTGCTAACCACTAAGCCACCATGCCGCCCTAATAATAATAATATTATTATTATTATTATTATTAATAATAATAATAATTATTATTATTATTATTATTATTATTATTATTATTGCCGTATCAATTCCAGCATATGCAGTCACAAAAACAATCAATAGATACATTTGATGAATTTTTAACTGTGTCAAAATAATATACTTTTAAACTTATTCCTACTTACGCAGCTGAAATGCCAGTTGGTCACTAAAGATGCAAACACTGCTGAAGTCTGAACTTTAAAAATAAAGCGTCGTATTCCTTTGCAAGGTACATTTTACAGTGAAAAATATAAAATAGCATGCTGCATAATTTTAAAAGACCAGTAGTAGTTAGTTAAGTCCAGCAGATGGCCAGATCACTTTTAAGTCATAGTCCGAATGCAATGTTATCCAAACAGGAAAGTATCCTGACTCCACCTTTTTCTATTTTTAATCATTTGTTTCAGACCTTACCAGAGGCTCTTGTAGCCCAGAGAAACAAAAAGTGAAATGTAAGGGAATCATAAGACTTGCTTTGATCTTGGGGATTGTGGGGATTTTCTCTGTGCTTACAAGTGGAGTTTTGTGGTTTGGGAATCATGTCAGTTTAGTTTCATTTTGGTCCCTTAGTTTTTATAGCCTTTGAATTCATAAAGAGGTGCATCTAAATAGTCTTTTAAAAGCTATACGGATTAGTTTAATGTTGTTTTTCTACTTTAAATGTTGTTTCTATTTATTATAAGTTTGCTGTATAGTTTATATGAATCTGATTGAATACAAGAAATACACACTTTTCTCAGAAATAAATTTTTATTGTGTGTGGATCAGTGTTTTTTGGTTATTACTGGGTTTAAACCCTGATTCTTAGATCAATAGTCTGATATGCTGTCCACTGAGCTACCGTACATTATAATGTCATGATTTTCACTGCTGTCTGGATAATAAGGTTTTAATACATTTAATATATTTTTAAACTTTTTTTTTTTTTTTAAGTTTTTATTCACTACTACTGACACTGCTGTTTACATCTGTGTAAATGTAAATATCAACCATGGCATTTTATCTTAAAGATGTTCATGCAGCTCACAAAATTCTCTTTCCTTTTAAAGTAATAACAAAAGCTTGTTTCAATCATGCAGTCATTTGTACCTGGTGTCTGTAGTTGTCCCAACCTTTTGAACCTGCAGCCAGCAGAACCCACTGTTTGCTTTCACTACCCCCCATGACAAGTTTGATTGTGCTTCAAATCTACAAAAAATAATTTGAAGAATAAGAATAATCAATTGCTGAATCTACTCTCTAAACAGCATGTAACACATAAGAACGACATTCAATTACTATCAAACACATTTACCTGTTATACTGATGGTCCCCTGTGGCTGTCCTGTACTGATCCATCTCTGCTTTTAAGGTTAAGCAGTTTGAACAGGACTGTAAGTCTGGGGGTGGGGCAGGGGGTTAAACTCATCAATTAGTTTCATTTCATGACCATTAAACAGGTTTCATCAGAAATGAAACTAAAAGCTGTATGTTTTTTCAGAAAGGGGTAAATCCAGTATCTCTAATCTACTCATCGTCATGCCTTTGGGATGTGATTGTTGCTCCAACAAAAACTATACATAGATTATTTTAGGTGTGAATTTATATGGTCAACTTTTTTCATTTTTTTAAAATTTAAAATAGTTTAACACCTCAGACCAGCTCAGTTTCAAACATGTAGCCATATCCACAGTTTTTACATTCTATGTAGTGGGAATTTTGGACAGAGCCTTGTAAAGTGAAATTAGAGTTCTAACAGGAACAAAATATTAAACTCAGGACCATTTACCTGTGACAATAGAACACTGATGTCTTTTAAGTATAATTTTTGGGTTCTTATATAAGTATGTTAAGCAGTATCATTAATATTACTACTGTGTACAGCTGTTGGCTACTTTATTACTAATTTCATATTCCGCAATGCCCTTAGCACATTTATCCAAAAGCAGCTCTCCAGCGTTATGCTTCCTTTGGCAAAATGCAATGCTGTGGTAACTGCTGGATTGTGTGTACAAACATTTACCTGATTTGCCCAGAAACATGTATTATATACACCTCCTTGTTCAACCCTTGGCTGTTTCTGCTCCACTTACTATAAAGATTTAATTTGTAGTTCTAAAATTACAGACTGTAGTCTATTTGTTTCTTTACATACTTCATTAGTAATTTTTCCTCTGTTGTTTAATGATCAGACCCACCACAGATCAGGTAGCTGGTGAACTGTGCTCCAATGGGGAGCAGCAAAGTCGATGTGTCTAATATAATGCATACTGAGTGATGAGTGAGAATCCAAATGAAACAAAAAAAAAAGATTACGAAATGAGAGTTTGTGACATGCTGGGACACAATAAGGACTGGAGACAGGATTTGATTTGCCAGAATGCGGATTTTATTGACACAGAATGACATATATCTGGCATAGAGAACTGTAGAGACGCCAAGGAATTCCGACTCTTCAGTGCTTGAACTAACTTGTGATCACTACCCTTTTGTCTATGTCCCTGCATAGACACAGA
>JAFMOD010001066.1:37500-183725 GCA_019802435.1 Corydoras maculifer | reverse complement strand
AAACAAAAAAAAAAGATTACGAAATGAGAGTTTGTGACATGCTGGGACACAATAAGGACTGGAGACAGGATTTGATTTGCCAGAATGCGGATTTTATTGACACAGAATGACATATATCTGGCATAGAGAACTGTAGAGACGCCAAGGAATTCCGACTCTTCAGTGCTTGAACTAACTTGTGATCACTACCCTTTTGTCTATGTCCCTGCATAGACACAGACATTACATTTTAGGTAAATTTAGGAAAAGTGTAAATATTAAACTAAAACTTCACAGTCGTTCGTGGCATCATAAGTTTATAATTGTAATGAATATTTCAACCTTCACTAACATTCAATCTGTTTGATTTATTTTATTATGCTCCATTATCACGTTTTGCATTATGTTTTAATAACTTTTACAGTGTGTTTTAAAAAATACTTACTCCTCCTTTGGAGGGAGACTCTCTATAGGGAGAAATTCTTCCTCTGTAGGGTTGAGCTGGTAAAAAAATAGAGAGCCAGAGGGGCATGTAAGAATGAGATGGAGAGAGAGAACATGTAATATCCAAGTAATTATTTTTAAATGAACATCAAATCAAGCTGTCCAACAGCTAAAATAACTGAGTCAAACAAAAGGATAATGATCCACAGCACACCATCAAATCTACAACAGATCAACAGGGTGACATAAAAAATGAATGTTTTTGCGATGGTTCAGTCAAAATTCAGACCCTAACCCAGTTAAAGGGCTAGATTTAACCCCAGTTAAATTCATCCTGAATTCGTGTTTTTGGACTATGGGGGGAATTCAGACAACCCGAAGAAAACCCACAAGGATATGTGAAGATGGAGTGGACATGCTAATCACTACATCACATGCTGTCTATAATTTTGTAACAATGAAAATTCATAGCAGCAACAAACATTCTTAAAATCATTATACTGTCTTCAGTAACCACCTCAAAACTAGGGGAGGGAACTTTCTTAAACTTGTGTAGAACATATTTTGATGAATAAAATAAAACTTACAGAAGGTTTGTCTTCACCTGCACTGTTCTTGGATGCTTCACCGGATGCTTCACCAGTTTCTGGCTTGTCAGCCTGTGGGTTGTTTCCACCTTGAAGCATTTTGTCTTTCTGAAAACAGGATTTTAACAAACGTTAAATTGGATGATTACAAATGTTAGTTGTATTATTAAAATGTTATCTTTAAAGCTACGTTTTGTTTAAATAATAAAAATGCAGATAAAAAATAAAATAATAATAGTTGCAGTTTTATCTCCGTCTGAAGCACAGAGTAGGTTCAAAGCAACAAGAAATCATATTAACTTCACCAGTCTGTCACAGGTAGATGACTTGGGATCAGAGCAGATGATTTTTGGTTGTCAGCAGGGATGACCGGGGCTTTTATTGCCACCATTTATTTTTCAAGTTTTTTTTTCTGGTTATGTAATTACATTTCATTCCAAATAAGCAGGATTCAACACGTTCAGTGCAGCAGTGTCAGTAATGGATCAGAAATACCATTTCATTTTCCTCATTCTTTTGTACAGAGCACAAGCTCTTTGAGGTGAACATATGTGCATCTGTGTGTAGATGATCAAATCATAAGATTTAAAATTTGGTTATAATTTGAACTGTATGTAACACCTGCATTATATACTAAATGGAAAAGCCTTTAATTTGCATTCACTGTTTGTGTACTCGTATCTTTTATACAACCGGCTTCCTAATAGTACACCTAGTGCTGGGTGTCTGCTTTTTTAAAAGGCTTTATTGCCTCTTAGAACAAAACACCACGCTGTAATTTAAATCTATAAAAGCAGGGTTTTACAATATATATATATATATATATATATATATATATATATATATATATATATATATATATATATATATATATATATATAAGAGCTGTATGTTTTTCCAGAAAGGGGTTGTCAGTTGCACTGATAAATCCAGTATCTCTAATCTACTCATCGTCATGCCTTTGGGATGTGGTTGTTGCTCCAACAAAAACTATACATAGATTATTTTAGGTGTGAATTTATATGGTCAACTTTTTCCATTTTTTTAAAATTTAAAATAGTTTAACACCTCAGACCAGCTCAGTTTCAAACCTGTAGCCATATCCACAGTTTTTACATTCTATGTAGTGGGGAATTTTGGACAGAGCCTTGTAAAGTGAAATTAGAGTTCTAACAGGAACAAAATATTAAACTCAGGACCTTTTCCCTGTGACAATAGAACACTGATGTCTTTTAATTTATAATTTTTGGGTTCTTATATAAGTATGTTAAGCAGTATCATTAATATTACTACTGTGTACAGCTGTTGGCCACTTTAGTGCCCTTAGCACATTTATCCAGAAGCAGCTCTCCAGCGTTATGCTTCCTTTGGCAAAATGCAATGCTGTGGTAACTGCTGGATTGTGTGTACAAACATTTACCTGATTTGCCCAGAAACATGTATTATATACACCTCCTTGTTCAACCCTTGGCTGTTTCTGCTCCACTTACTATAAAGATTTAATTTGTAGTTCTAAAATTACAGACTGTAGTCTATTTGTTTCTTTACATACTTCATTAGTAATTTTTCCTCTGTTATTTAATGATCAGACCCACCACAGATCAGGTAGCTGGTGAACTGTGCTCCAATGGGGAGCAGCAAAGTCGATGTGTCTAATATAATGCATACTGAGTGATGTGTTTAAATATTCCAGCAGCACTGCTCTGTGTCTGATCTAATCATACTGGCACTTTATAGACAAACACCACCACAACTTCAGTGTCACTGTAGCACTAAGAACACCCCCCCACACACACACACACACACACAGACACACACAAAAAAGATTACGAAATGAGAGTTTGTGACATGCTGGGACACAATAAGGACTGGAGACAGGATTTGATTTGCCAGAATGCGGATTTTATTGACACAGAATGACATATATCTGGCATAGAGAACTGTAGAGACGCCAAGGAATTCCGACTCTTCAGTGCTTGAACTAACTTGTGATCACTACCCTTTTGCCTATGTCCCTGCATAGACACAGACATTACATTTTAGGTAAATTTAGGAAAAGTGTAAATATTAAACTAAAACTTCACAGTCGTCGTTCGTGGCATCATAAGTTTACAATTTTAATGAATATTTCAACCTTCACTAACATTCAATCTGTTAATGATTTATTTTATTATGCTCCATTATCACGTTTTGCATTATGTTTTAATAACTTTTACAGTGTGTTTTAAAAAATACTTACTCCTCCTTCTCTTCATCATCCGGAGGGAGACTCTCTTCCTCTGTAGGGTTGAGCTGGTAAAGAAATAGAGAGCCACAGGGGCATGTAAGAATGAGATGGAGAGAGAGAACATGTAATATCCAAGTAATTATTTTTAAATGAACATCAAATCAAGCTGTCCAACAGCTAAAATAACTGAGTAAAACAAAAGGATAATGATCCAAAGCACACCATCAAATCTACAACAGATCAACAGGGTGACATAAAAAATGAATGTTTTTGCGATGGTTCAGTCAAAATTCAGACCCTAACCCAGTTAAAGGGCTAGATTTAACCCCAGTTAAATTCATCCTGAATTCGTGTTTTTGGACTATGGGAGGAATTCAGACAACCCGAAGAAAACCCACAAGGATATGTGAAGATGGAGTGGACATGCTAATCGCTACATCACATGCTGTCTATAATTTTGTAACAATGAAAATTCATAGCAGCAACAAACATTCTTAAAATCATTATACTTTCTTCAGTAACCACCTCAAAACTAGGGGAGGGAACTTTCTTAAACTTGTGTAGAACATATTTTGATGAATAAAATAAAACTTACAGAAGGTTTGTCTTCACCTGCACTGTTCTTGGATGCTTCACCGGATGCTTCACCAGTTTCTGGCTTGTCAGCCTGTGGGTTGTTTCCACCTTGAAGCATTTTGTCTTTCTGAAAACAGGATTTTAACAAACGTTAAATTGGATGATTACAAATGTTAGTTGTATTATTAAAATGTTATCTTTAAAGCTACGCTTTGTTTAAATAATAAAAATGCAGATAAAAAATTAAATAATAATAGTTGCAGTTTTTATCTCCATCTGAAGCACAGAGTAGGTTCAAAGCAACAAGAAGTCATATTAACTTCACCAGTCTCTCACAGGTAGATGACTCGGGATCAGAGCAGATGATTTTTGGTTGTCAGCAGGGATGACCGGGGCTTTTATTGCCATCATTTATTTTTCACATTTTTTTTCTGGTTATGTAATTACATTTCATTCCAAATAAGCAGGATTCAACACGTTCAGTGCAGCAGTGTCAGTAATGGATCAGAAATATCATTTCATTTTCCTCATTCTTGTGTACAGAGCACAAGCTCTTGGAGGTGAACATATGTGCATCTGTGTGTAGATGATCAAATCATAAGATTTAAAATTTGGTTATAATTTGAACTGTATGTAACACCTGCATTATATACTAAATTGAAAAGCCTTTAATTTGCATTCACTGTTTGTGTACTCGTATCTTTTATACCACTGGCTTCCTAATAGTACACCTAGTGCTGGGTGTCTGCTTTTTTGAGAGGCTTTATTGCCTCTTAGGACAAAACGCCAAGCTGTAATTTAAATCTATAAAAGCAGGGTTTTACAATATATATATATATATATATATATATATATATATATATATATATATATATATATATATATATATATATATATATATATATATATATATATATAATAACCAATTACTTATAATAAAGAATTAACCACTTTGTGTATTTGAGTGTCTGTAGTTATACAATATGCTGGTGCTCTGTTCCAAGGGTGTTCCTGTTTTGGAGCCAAATTCCAGTGTGGAATATGTAAATTTTCAGCCACTGGCACAAACTGTAAATTTCACATGTACTTTTGTTTTCAGGTTCCGCGTTGTTAAGGGTGTTGGCTGTAGTGTAGAGTATTCGGAAAATTAAACATGAAGAGAAAAGCAACACTAAAGAACAGACTGAACTTCAGTACAGTAAATCTGAATATACAGTGTACACAGCACTTACTGGCTGTACCAACATGTTACTTATAACTAATGACATACATAATTACATATGGCCTCTTCTAAGTGGTCAGCACGTTCTCCTTTCAGCACTAGGGATTCCCGGTTCGAATCCCCGTCTGGGTGCAGTTTCCATGTTCTCCCTGTGTCTGCGTGGGTTTCCTCCGGGTTTTCTCTGGTTTCCTCCCACAATCCAAAAAACATGGATCAAGTCAATTGAATTCTCCAAATTGCCTTATATAGAGTGTGTTTGTGTGCCCAGCGATAGATTGGCGCCCTGTCCTGGGTGTATCTTCCCAGCGCCCGAAACGTTCTCCCCTGGATGGGCATGCCCAACCCCCCCACCCCCGCGACCCTAATAGAGGATAAAGCGGAAGATAATGGATGGATGGGTACAAGGCCAGAAGCACTTTACTCTGGCAATTTATAAAGCTTCCAGAAAGGGCTTCTAAGATGCACTGGCATGAAATCTGGTGCTCCACCATGGCAGCTTGTCACATTTGGTTGTGAACTGTTTATTGCTACAGTTATTAAAGACCTTATTATGAGTTTATATTAAACATTTTCAAGCGTTAGACTGCAACGCTTGGATCTTTTGTAAAGTATGTGAAACTAACTGGCCAGTTTGAGGCCAGAAGTTTTTCCCTCAGGTAATCTTTAGTGCCACCTAAAGGGCCTGTGGGATGCAGTATGTGTCAGGTGTGATATCTGGTGCTATAACTGTTACCATAAATATAATTTAAAAATTTAAAAAAGAGTTTGTCACATGATGGAACACAAAGAGGAAGCAGATAGGAAGTTTTTTTTATTTTTTATTTATTTTTAAATTAATCCATGATCACCGTCAACTGTCACACATTTTCTTCCCAGGTGGACTGGAAAATGAAATAATGATTTTTTGGTTAATTCAGGGACAGACTAGATATTAATGCAAAACTTTAATAGAACAGTCCAACTACCAACTACCTTTACAATCAAAAACGAGTGATTGATTATCCATTACCAATTTTTATTTTGTGTTGAACTTTTACTTCTCTCATTATTCATTCATTCATTCATTCATTATCTTCCACTTTTACTCTCTAATGGGGTTATAAACGTTATAAACGCGATTTTGTCGGTGGTTTTCTGTGTTAAAACAGAGGAATCGTGTTTGTGTTTACAGATTGAAGCAGGCGCTTTTTAAAGCTACCTGAGGGGCCTGTGGGATGCAGAATGTGTCGGGGGCGAAATGTGGTGCTACACCGCGGCCGCTCGTCGCCTCTGATTCTGAACTGATTCTGGATTTGTTTATTCACTTTTGACTGAAAGCACTGAATAAACCGCGTTTTCTTCCACAATGGTAAGAACGATTCCATTAATATTTACACGACGTTTTTTTTTAAGTCTTAGAACAGATTTCGTATCGTTTCCCACCCGTATTCAGAGAGGAGGGCTATCCGCTGAGAATGTGTGTTTGGGAGGTTTACATGAAAACGGGTGGGTTTGTTTATGTTGACATCACAGGATTTTAATCAGTTAAATGTTTTAATTTCTGTAGTTTTGACTCAGCGTGGCTCGTGTTCAACGTGTAACTACAGGATGCGTCGTGTCATGATTTAGTTCATGTATTATTTAAGGTGAACGGCGGTGAATATAATGCTCTTATTCGCTATATTTACCAAAGACCTTGTTTTATCCTCTATCAGGGTCGTGGTGGGGTCCCCCATGCCCATCCAGGGGAGAACGTTTTGGGCGCTGGGCAGAAACACCCAGGACAGGACGCCAATCCATCGCTGGGCACACACTCACTCACACAAACACACTCTATATGGGGCAATTTGGAGAATTCAATTGACTTGATCCATGTTTTTGGACTGTGAGAGGAAACCGGAGATCCCGGAGGAAACCCACGCGGACACGGGGAGAACATGGAAACTCCACCCAGATGGGGATTCGAACCGGGAATCCCTAGTGCTGAGAGGAGAACATGCTAACCCACTAAGTCACCGTGCCGCTTGTTAGAAGTTAACCTAAGTATTTATGACTTTTTATGACATTTGACTACAAGCCAATGAAATTATCTTTTAAACAAATAAAGTTGATTCAGGAATATTTGGGTTGGATTAAATAAGTGAAATAATGAGTTTGTTTTATTTTAATACTGATGGTGTTCTTAGTATTATTTGGGTGGTGGATGATTCTCAGTACTGCAGTGTAATAATGCGGTGATGTATTAATATGTGCATTTGATTAGAAATGTCTGCCTTATTGCTACACCTTTAAAATGTAGCATGCCGATTGGACAAGGTTTTGCTTGGTGGACTTTTTTTAGTCCAACAGCACCACTCTGTCTGATCCACTCATACAAGTGCAGCACACTCCAACATACAGACACAACACAAGTGTCAATGTGCTAATATCATCCAACACCCAGGCAGTACCTGCAATGTGGTGGTTCTGTGGGGTCCTGAGAGAACAGAATGAAGGGGACTAACAAAATATGTACTGAAACAGATGTACTACAGTTTTTAATGGCAGAAATACAACGTCCATCTTTATAGTAGTTTTCTTGATGTTGTGGCTGAGGGTTTAGGTTTTGTTAAACACTGTGGTTCTGCTGCCCCAGATTTTTCCTGTCCCATGGATCACTGCTCCGGTTCGCAACTTCCTCACTCTTTGGAATCAGATGACAAAGTGTGAGGTCAGCATACTTAAAATTTATTTTTTTTTTTTTTACTTGTCTTCTTTAACTCCTGCTTAAAAATATTCATGTCATGATCATTGAAATAAATACTTCTGCACAAATTAACATGCTTTTTTATATTAATTGTACTCTGTGCATTAAAATTCCCTCTCACTCTACTTATTAATGTCTTATTTACAACTACCCATTTTACCTAATCTTTGGTATCCATCGAAATTGAAGCCATGTTACTGGTGCCACCAACCCTACATTTTACTTTTTTTTTTTACATTTCATTATTATACAGGGTGGATGTCAGACAGAGGAGTATCCTTTTTTATTTAGGAATGAATACTTTTTTTTTTTGTTTTCGGTACGGGGTTTCTGTAA
The DNA here is from genome assembly GCA_019802435.1 of Corydoras maculifer. Lineage (NCBI taxonomy): Eukaryota > Metazoa > Chordata > Actinopteri > Siluriformes > Callichthyidae > Corydoras > Corydoras maculifer. The sequence goes on along the minus strand of JAFMOD010001066.1, from coordinate 175,629 downwards.
GTTAAAGTAAATCTCTGTGTGACTGCAGATACTGGAACTAGCTAAATCTTCAGTTAGTATGAAGGACCGAGGCCGAGTGGAAACAATCATCCGTAACATGCAGAAGGCAGGACCCAGTTCACTACAGGTACCAAAAGCAGTATTTTTATTAACTGGTCAATACAAAGTCGACATTGCAGGTTTAAAAGAAATGTGCGTGTGTTTGTGTGTGTGTATTCATACGTGCTTGTGTACGTCTGTGTGTTTACACACTTGTGTGGGGCCCTCAAACAATTGCTGGTCCCCACAATTTAAATAATTCAATTTTAAAGCGTAATAATTTGTCTGGTTATGGTTCGGCTAAGTCTCTACAAAAAAAAGTCCCAAACTAAGAACAGATGTGTGTATGTTTTTGTATGTTTGTGTATGCGCATGCAGGTGATTTCAGACTTTGACATGACACTCACCAGGTTCGCTAACAATGGCAAACGCTGTCCAACTACACACCGTGAGTAAACATGCACATGTTGTCAAGTAGTGTTAGATTTATAAGCTTAGCTGTTTAATGTTGTACAAACCTTATTTGTGATTGACATAAAACTTACCTAATCACTGTGCAAAATTCATATATGGCATTATTGTTTTGCATGATGCATGTTCTTGATGCAATGTTGATTTCCACTGATTTTGCAAAGTACCCCTTAGCCCATGTGACACATGTCCAGTATGGTTTGAGATTAAAAACACAAATTGTGTTTATCATCTTCATACTTTTAATGGCTAAACAACAACTTAAGTACATAAACAAATTACAGGTTTTATGTTTTAGTTGCATTTGTAGTAAGTGCCCCAACTTTTCTGGCAGTGTTTTGTGAAATGGAAAAAAAACACAAATGTAAATGATGATTGTGACATTAATTCTTGTAGATATCCTTCACCACAGCTCTTTAATCAGTGAAGAATACAGGAACAAGGTACAACAGTATGTTCTAATAATAATTAGTCTTTTACTTTCACTGTAATAAACAATGAAAACACACTTCTGATCATTTGTCATATACTGTATATTAGTGTGTATGTGTGTGTTTGCATGCACATTAAATGCAATGTAATATGTTATAATGTATATATAGTAGTGAGTTGTTTTTTTTTTGTTGGTTTTTAATCCAGATGTCAGCTCTGGCAGCTCGTTATTACCCAATAGAGATAAATGAGTTCATGTCAGTGGAGGAGAAAATGCCACTCATGGTGGAATGGTGAGCATCCCTTCATTTATTTGTGGTTTGAAAAAAGATGTTGTTATATATATATATATATATATATATAGGGGGGGGGGGGGGGGGGGGGGGGGGGGGGGGGGGGGGGGGGGGGGGGGGGGGGGGGGGGGGGGGGGGGGGGGGGGGGGGGGGGGGGGGGGGGGGGGGGGGGGGGGGGGGGGGGGCTTTAATCATACATTTGCTGATTGTAGCAAAAGTGTTTCCATTTTCACTTTTTTCCAGATTTTAGTGATAATGTTCTGCTTGTCATATAATCACCCCCCACCTTCAAAGGTTTCTTTGTTTTCCAGATCTGATGAACATTAAATTAACTTTAATTAACATTCTGACATCTTGAAAATCAGGTTTGGACTCTGTCCTACCTGTTCACATGTCACATTACACCACACAACATGAGGTCTTCTGTGACAGGTGTATTTTTCTTACAACACAATGACTGAATTTCAAAAAAGGGTGTCCTGTTTTCTTTCTGTGTGAAGTTTGCATGTTCTCCCCAGGTCTGCAGGGATTTCAGTTGAGTTCCATATGAGCTTCCATATTTTACAAACACATAATGAAAGCAGCATCAGTTAACAAGTTGTTTCATTATACAGCTGCTTCTAATTAAAAGTGTCTGATATGAAGTTCCAAAAGACATTACTATGCTTGGTAGTGTGTGTGTATGTATGTGTGTAAGGATGTGGGAGAAATTAGCCAGTTAACAAATCTCCACAAACAATTATTAACAGCCTAAGTTCGTCATGTCACAGCTCTCAGATGGACTGCAGATACTGAAGATAAGATCAGATATGTATTTATTATCCCACACAGGGGAAATTTGCATTGTTACAGCATTGGAATCAAGAAAACATAAAAATTCATTAACTGCCTGTAGGTATAATTGTGTTAGTCTGTTCTGTGATGGACAATCTGTATAAGATATTTATCTTTATCGTTTAGAGCTTAATCTCTAAATACCAAATCTGCTTGGGATAATCAGTGAATGTAATAAATAAATAAATAACATATCTTTATGAAAAAAACAAAAAACACTTAATAATTTTAACATAAGCAATGTAAACATGGAAATATCAGAACTAGTTTGTCTGGCACCGACATTATAATCTGACAAGTGCAGAAGCTTGTAGTGAATGTAAACACACTGTGTTTATGCTTATTGTGTGTGTGTGTGTGTGTGTGTGTGTGTGTGTCAGGGAGGGCTATAAGACCTTTTTTGACTTGCTGCAGCAGACCTCCGTTCCTCTGCTCATCTTCTCGGCTGGAGTTGGAGATATTTTAGAAGAAGTGATCAGAGAGCATGGAGTGTTTCACAACAATATCCGAATTTTCTCTAATTACATGGACTATGATGAAAACGTGAGTCTGTATAAGAAAAAAACATCAATGTTGAGATTGGAACAGAAACTTCTGTGTACTAACAAAACAATACTAAATAAAACATAACAAGTGATTTATTAATGACATTTTTAGTTTTAGAAATACTATTCATTCAATTCCTTACTTTAATGCTGAAGCCTATCATAGGGTGAAAGGCAGGGTATAGGTGTATCCTGTAAAGTTTGCTAGTCTGTTTACAGCACATTTACACCAATGCATTTGCACACACACATTTATTTACTGAATGTCCTGCTAGCATTGATGAGAATGTGAGAGAAAACAAGGACAAACCCCACACAGACACAGAAAGAACATGCAAACCTCAAACAGAAAGGGCCTTGTTTGTTCAGGAGTCGAAGTCAGGACCTTGTCACTTTATATAACAATATTTATATAACAATCTTTATAATAGAAAGCTGGCAAGTTAAAGTACATGCAGCTGATACCACTGATACCAACCTTATTAATGTGTTAATTAGTTTTTTTTTTTTTTTCCAATCCACATCTTATGCTTCTATTTCAGGGTACAGCCTGTGCATTCAAGGGAGAGTTGATTCATACCTTTAATAAAAGAGAGGGGGCGCTACATAACCCAGATCAGTTTGTTCAGTTGGATCGAACCAACGTGGTGCTGCTGGGGGACTCTCTGGGAGACCTTAACATGGCTGATGGAGTTCAGAACATGCAAAACATCCTGCGCATCGGTTACCTCAACGATAACGTGAGAACCCACAGCCACATAGAACACACGTTAATGCAGCCAATCAGGAGTCACGATATATGTACCGTATTAATAATAATATTTATTATCAATTTCTAGACTCTTCCCTTTAATATGTATATCTGCAGATTGATAAGCGGAGAGAGTCATACATACAGTCCTATGACATCGTCCTGGAGAGAGACGAGACCCTCGACATTCCCAACGCCATCCTTAATCTCATAACAGCAGCAAAGTGAGAACTCCTGACCTTCTTGATAAGAAAGCAGCATCACTGGGTTGATCTAAAAGAATGGCATGTACACGTTCCACAGCTCGTACACGCTTCACAGCTCACACATTCTACATTCAGACTGTTTTAATGCACAAAACAAAAAAAAAACATTTCTATTTTTACTGTTTTTATTTTTTATTTCTTTTTTATTTATTAACAAAAGTACTGATCCTGAGGAATGTTACAAACCAATCTAACATATTCAAGAATGTGAATGGGAGATTTTTGTCCTTTGATACTGAAATCAAAGTTAAACACTCATTTTAGTTTTTTAAACTGTTGTTTTTATAATATCTAAATATGTACACTGTGCATTCACCACTGAAATCATATTGTCTGTCTGTGGTCATCACCATGTTAGGTATGTCCACATGTGGTACTCTGGATCTTAACATGTAGTTTAAAGGCGAAAATGAATTGGATTTCCAAAAATCACCTCTTATCACATACTGTGAATCCTCTGATCGTCTAAAGTATGAGGTTTGAGCCAGAATGCCTATAATGTTTCATTTAGCTTTGTTGCTGTACAGTTACCCAAGTCTTTTAGTACTTCTGTGCTGATCATTGAAGGAGGAAGACCAACCACAAAGTCATACGACCTCTGTAACCCCAGCTTTCATTGGTTTGTAAGCATTATTTATCTTACATGTAGCAATATTAATGTAATGATTCTTAAAGTACTTTGTAATTCAGAGGATCTAGTGATGTATGAGGGATGTACATGGATCTAAATGTATCAGGTTCTGAACATATTTATTTGCTACAGAACCTGATACATTTTTCAAAACACGTTTTTTTTCATTGAGAATGCTGCTTAGACCCAAAGTATCAAAACAATAACATGAGTACAGTTGTTTATAGTGGCAATTCCTCATACACCAGCAACATTTTTAAAAAATACGCACAATTGTTGTTTTATCTGCGGTTTGAGGGTGCCTTTTTTCTTTTGTATTGGGTGTAAAAGAAAGACGGTAAATATAAAAATTTATTGTATTTGTATTTTAGTTGTTGCAGTTATTAGGAGTTCTTGTTCAGGGGAGGGATGCTACAAAGCAGAATGAGTCTTCTGTAATGCATCTAAAACCACCTTAAAACTGCTGAAGGATTTTATTAGTGCGTTTCTGTTTTCTAGCTAATGAAACTCTGGCACTCTTGGTTTATCCAACATGGAACAGTCCAGATGAGCTTGTGCTGATTACAGGTGGAATAATGAAGCCATTACTGTACATCACCCTAAAGGGAAAATCAGTGGCATAAACCCTTTAATGACCATTTCAGTAAATTATCCATCCATCCATTATCTTCCGCTTTATCCTCTATTAGGGTGGGGGGGGGGGGGTTCCCCATGCCCATCCAGGAGAAAACGTTGGGCAGATACACCCAGGACAGGGTGCCAATCTATCACTAGACACACACACAGACTCAATCTATATGGGGCAATTTGGAGAACTCAATTGACTTCATCCATGTTTTTGGACTGTGGGAGGAAACCCACGTGGACACAGGGAGAACATGGAAACTCCACCCAGATTGGGATTCGAACCGGGAATCCCTAGTGCTGAGAGGAGAACATGCTAAACCACTAAGCCACCGTGCCGCCCTCAGTAAATTATAACAGTAATTTCTTTTAAATTCTAATGTCGTTTGTAACAACATTCACTCGACTTTTTGAACGAAGTATTAAAACACTTAAGTTCTGTTCAATAAGGAATTGTTGAATCTATGATCGGCTCGTCGCATGTTTGTGTATAGAGGTATAAATCGCGTTAACATTGTGAGAAATCTCTGAAAATTACTTTTTAATCGTTTTACAGCAAAACAAACAGCATTTCACAAAATATTAACGGTCACATCTTTATGTACGCAGCACAAGAAGAAAGGCACAGCGAATTTAATTTCAGGTACAATAATAAAATACAGTGCAAAACATTGGGGTTGCCAAGTCATTGATTTGTCATCCAGCGCAAAACCCTGAGTGTTGTCGTCTCGCAGTGGAATTAAATTAAAGATCCCGCACACGGGGTACAGAGTTCAGTTGTACTGCGCCCCCTGGCGGGGACATCGATGCATAGTACAGTAAAGTAGAAATGCAATCCTAATGAACACAAACTAATTGAATTGGCATCCATACTGCAGGTGTAAAATATAATGCCCCCTCTGTCGTCCAGTCTGGTATTACACCCATTATACAGCACGTAAAAAGAAACCTTTACCAACTGAAATCTAAAATCTAAAGAAGTGGCTGTGACTCAAATTGCACTCCTGTGAATCTGAGACACCTGCAAAATATTAGTTATGTGTTTGTTCTGGGAATATTTTTGAAAAGTTGATTACATTTTTACAAGCTGTTGTACACAGGATCTTTAGTTTTGTGAGGCTGTGTGATTGTGTCCCGCTTGCAATGCTAACATTTTAGGAGTCCATCACAGTTCCTCGTGTCGAGCTTTCATTTTCTCTTCGTCCTCCTGAATTTTGAGCTTCAGCTCATCCGGGGTGATCTTCCCGTTTCCGTTTCTGTCCTGGTTTTTAAACATTTCTCCGATTGTAAACTGCTGGTCCTGAGCCGGCTTTAACCGCCCTTTCCCCTCCGCAACCTGCTGCTTGATGAACTCAGAGAACTGAAACACAATGAGAAGGGTCTTAGTGTGTGTGTTTATGGGGGGGGGGGGGTCTCACAACAACGGTAAACAAAATAGGAAAAGAACTCTACCTCCTCTAGTGGAACTTCATTGTCCTGATTCAGGTCCAGACTTTGGAAGATCTCAGTGGGTGGTTCATCCAACCAAATGAAGAGATAACCTTCAGGAACGCCCTTCTGGATGGAAACCAGCTCAAGTTCGAAATGTAGAACCGCACTGCCCGGAACGTTTTCCGCTAAAAATATGTTTAATGTACATCATCTCACTGAATATTCAGGATTTATGGATTATGGATAAATTCACGGTTGATATGGAAGTGGTACCTCCTTTCTCTCCATGTCCTAGATGTGGAGGAATGATAACGATTCTTCTCTCACCGACACACATCCCACGGAGTCCTTCATCCAATCCATCGATCACTTTATCCCCCCCAATAACCATGTCCTGGGGAACACCGAAGTCACTCCTACATCATAAACAATACACATGTACATTACTACAGCTGCTTATCCATCTAACATCACAATATATATAACTGTGCTGTCTAATTCTCCAACATCTAGGGTGCAGTAGCTCAGTGGTTAGGGCGTTGGGCTATCAATCTGAAGGTTGTGGGTTCAAATCCCAGGTCCACTGAAGTTACCAATGTGGGTCCTTAAGCAAGACCCTTAACCCTCATTGCTCCAGGGATGTTGTGATTAACCCTGTGCTCACCTTGTAAGTCACTTTGGATAAAAGTGTCTGCTAAATGACCAAATGTAAATGTAACATCCACCTCAACATTCTGCATTCACCCAAAAGGTGTATCTCTCCTACACCACACCATAAACAGTCACAACAAACGACTACACCAGCTTACGCTTTATCTATTCACATATACATCCAGTATAACCATCCAGCTGAAACCTACACAACTTAAAACTATCCAGTTCCTCATGCATCCATCTGATTCTTTCTGCTTTTAAGTGATATAAAGATGCCTACGATGTGAAGAGCAGCGTTCCGTCCATCAGTGAGCAGTTGTAATGATACTGGATGAAGTCAGTAAGCTCACTGGTCTCATTACACTCCACAGGTTTGAATGTGGACTCCACCTGTGCAGAGTCTTTTGGATTGTGAAAATCAATCACGTGAACATCGAAGACCAGCACAGCTGAGCCAGGGATTTCTTTACCTAAACAAAAACACCCAACATGTCTTTACAAAGCTCACAACTGAATTCTGCAATATTATAGTGCCTTGATTTTATTATTATATTATATTGCTTACCTGCTCCTTGCTGGCCATATGCCAGATGAGGAGGCATAATGATTCTCCTTCTCTCACCCATACACACCCCCTGCAGTCCTTTATCCATCCCGGAAATCACGTAACCTAATCCGATATATGTATTATACGTACTGTTGCGCTGATAACTGTCAAGAAAATGGGGTTGGATTTTAAAATTAAAAACGCATACATTATTATACATAAATATTACAAATAGTACATAAAAATTCAAAGTTAAAGTTCTGAGTAACATTGTCTTGCTGAAATAAGCAAAGCCTTTCCTCGAACTGTACTGAAACATATGTTAACTCTAAACATGTTTAAATTATTCAGCATTACTGATGTTTGAATAGATATTAGAATCAGCCATATTGTGTGGCTTTTGAACTGAGCGCTGATAAACTACATAGTCCACCTCCTCTTTATCCCAGAGGACACAGTATCCATTATCACCTTTATTTTGGACTTTATCTTAAATGAGTTTTTAGACACAGAAAAGGTGCCAGTGTTTCAAAATCTTATTTACGGATTATTCTTTGCAAGGTTTTGTATTTGTGCATGTAACAACAAATCTAAAACTTTAACTTTGAAATTGTCACTAAAATGTGTGTGGTGTGTTTTTTTACTGTGTGTAAAATCACTGTAGCTGACCTGCTGTCAAACAATACTCCATTGAGAAAGGTTCCATTGTAATGGTAACGAATATAATCTCCTACTACAGACGTCCGCACGCAGGCATCGGGGCGTTCCTGAACTATAACATTGATGTCATCTTTAGGATTGTGCAGATCCTCCAGCAAAATGTTGTACACGACTGTCGCGTGAGGAGGAATTTCTTTACCTGCTCAACACATTTTAAAATTTCACATTATTTCTATTAATCATGAACGTTCACTCTAACAGAAATTCACTCAGTTATTACACTGATAAACTTGAAATACAATACTGTGGTCTAATACATTCATATGTTCATTGTGGACACTGTTTTTTGTTGTAAGATGCTCTAAGTACATTTTAGTGACCCATCCACTGTGGCGCTCCCTAATTGGAACAGCTAAAGTGCTATTGTTCTTTTTAGCATTATTATGACCTGCAATAAGTTTGGATTCTTGTGAAAATAAAACATAAGAATGACGGCTGTTTAATTTGTGTGTCGCACCGTATCCTTTCTCTCCAAAGCCCAGAAACGGGGGGATGACAAAGTTTCTGATTTCTCCCACACACATCCCCAACAATCCTTCATCCAGTCCTTTAATTAGCCAGCCATCTCCAACAACAGCATCCAGAGTGTGAGAGCGTTCATAACTACAACACACAAACACACAGTTGTATATATTTGATATATGTATATATGATGCCTTCATCACCTTTTTACAGTTTCTCTCACCTGGAGTCAAATTGCGTCCCATCCAGCAAACTCCCATTGAAGTGAAATCGGACAAAATCTGTCCTAACGACTGAGCGTGTGCAGTTCTGCGGCGTTTTAATCACGTGCGTTTGCACGCGGTCATCCATGTTGAAGATGTCCAGCAAGTGGAGGTCGAACACCAAAGTGGAATCAGGGGGTATGGTGTCACCTGTTTGAGAAAGAGACCCATAGATACATACAGATAAATACAATGAATGTTTAATACATGGGGTCAATACATTAATGCATTGCATTATTTGTACCTGCACCCTGGCTCCCGTATGCAAGGTGGGGGGGCACGGTGATCTTCCGGCGCTCGTTCACACACATGCCCACAATGCCTTTGTCCACTCCAGCGATCTGTCGGCCCTTACCAACCATCACAAAGAAGGCAGTGCCTCTGTTATGGCTACCGACACAGAAGGTACATTCTGGTTAGTTCTTTTTCATCTGTATATTAATGAACCCATGTTGCATTTGGTTCTTAGTTCCAATAAAGTTTCATGTTGAAGTTGCAATGTCCACAGTCACTTATTATTAACTGCATCCAGTGTTATAGTTACAGTTCCCTTAAATGAACCCAGACTCAGATCCCAGATAGAACTTTCAGAACACCACCAGACGCAGAACTAAAATAATAAAGGCCTTAAAACAATAAACCAATCAAAATACTTTGTGTTGATGCAAATGATGGCTCAACAAAATAACTGATTCATTTCTCAGAGGTAGTGTCATCTGGATTCCAGTTCATTTCAAACATGATTTTAAAAGTGATCTCATTGTTGCAGAATATTTTGTGCTTTCTAATGTTGTACTACACAACCCAACATGGATGCACACAGGCTGCAGGGGAACTTTATGAAGCTCACGTGCTGATGCACTCACACATACCTTGAGTCGAACTGCTTCCCGTCAGTAAACGTGGCGTTGTAGTGATAGCGCACCAGGTCTCCCTTCTTCACCTCCCTGATGCACTGCACTGGACGGAGGTATGGATCCACCAGCACGTCCTCCACCGGCCCAGGGCTGCAGGAGCCGCACGCCCAGAGCGCCAGCACCGCACTCAGCACCAGCCTCGACCGCGCCATGCTGCAGGAAATCACGCTCATCACGCACAACATCTGATCCACTGCTGGATGCTTCAGAGAAGAGCAGAAGGGCTGCCGAGATTTTTCTTCCTAAACTGGGTTGCCAGATTACAATTTCCATTAAAATCCCACTTTTATTATAGGGGTGAAGCTGAATTAATGGTAAACATTCGGCGCTTTTGCATTTTTAACTGTGAACATAAAATCCACCCTAAAGATCTATATCAACTTAGTAAACAAAACAGTAATCATAATTATTTTTTTTAAATAAGTTGCAGAACCGTAAAAAGCTCATGTTGTCTGAAGTCAGGTACCAAATTTTACATTGGTGTTAATGTATTTGTCTGATTCTTTGTCCAGCCATAGATTTGGAATCTGGAAGTTCCTGACCTGCTGACCACTGGAACGAACTCGTTACCTCACACGACACTAATTAAATTATCAGGCGGATTAAATGATGATCAATTGAATTATCCAAATTGCCCCATTAAGAGTGTGTTTGTGTGAGTCTGTGTGAGTGAGTGTGTGCCCAGCAATGGGTTGGCGCCCTGTCCTGGGTGTATCTGTCCAGTGCCAGAAACGTTCTCCCCTGGATGGGCATGGGGAACCCCCCTACGATCCTAATAGAGGATAAAGCGGAATATAATGGATAGATGAATGGATTAAATGATGAATGCATATTTATACTAGATATAAATTGCAGTTCATCACACTAGAATAGGAATTAAATACATAATTATAATTTATTTAACATAACAAACCATTCATTCAAATGAATAGCGTCTAATACGAATCCTAAATATTGTTGAATGCAAATAAAGTATTACAGTTTGAGGTGGATATTTTAAAAGATTGTCAAAGATTGTATCTGGCAACCCGCAGCGCCCCTCGCCCCCTCCTCCTGTGTAAACGTGGAAGGTCTTCAGCTGAACCGGATCACCGAACCGCGTAAAATATACCAGAACATTTTAAAACTTTTAAAAAAGACTTATGTCAAACTTTGTACTGTATTTTAAACAGGTTTGAAAAGTTAAAAGGAAAAATGACCGTGTTTTGAAACTTAATCCAGCGTTAGCTCCGGTTACAGGGGAGGGCTTTGGCTAGCGTGCAGCACGCAGTGTCGGCGTTTTTAAAGTTTATTTTAACAAAAATGACTAAATTACTGAAATTGGTTTATTATGAAGTTTTGAAAAGATAAAATATCTTTAAATAACGTTATGTTTGTCTATTTTACAGTAAAAAACAAAACTAAGTTAAAAAAAACTACACGGTATAGTGTGTGTATATATATATATATATATATATATACACACACACACAACATTGCTTAATATTACAAAACAGAAACCTAAAACGTCACCCATTTATTACTCATCAATAATCTGTACTGCTGCAATTATAGACCTGTACTCCAAATAAATTAAAACTCATTATAAGAAATTGGCTTAACGTGAAAATTTATTACTGATTATTTGAAGTACATGTTCAAAGTTACAGTAGTAGAGAGTATGTGTGTGTGTATATATATATATATATATATATATATATATATATATATATATATATATATATATATATATATATATATACACACACACACACACTGATAAATTGTGTTAATAGTTTTTAATAGTTCTATTCATGTATACATTTGTGTGTATGTACTACTGTACTGAAATATGTGATTCTATGAACATAATTAGGTTCATTAAAATTTAAACTTTTTTTAGGCTGTATTATATTACAGACAGAAAAGTTTCTCAATTAGTTTATTATATTTGCTTTAACAATGCTATAACAAAAGCATTCAACTGTTACTGTTCCTTAAGGTACCAGAGCACAGTCACAGTATTAACAGATAAAGGAGGTGTTTATCATTATTCATTTAAAAAAATTGTAATTTTACGACATTCATTACAATGGACTTGATGGAGCCACTCATTTCCTAATGAGAGCTGGGAGAGGTGGGGATGCATCTCTGCTCATCAGCTGATCGCAGGGCAGACATAATAATACACATTTGCACCCATATTAGCTTACTTACTTAGTTCAGCTTACATATTAGTTTACATACGAACCAAACAAAGGGCAATGTCTTCATTGCATGAATATCAAACCCATTATCCTCTTGCCGCCTCTGAGATGCTATTATTATATTTGGCTAAGTTAAGGCTGACTGATTGACTGAATAATGTTAACACACTTTTGATAAGCGTGGCAGTAGTTTGGAGGCTTGTTTCTGTTACTGAGAGTTTGGTGGACTCTTGCACCCTCATTTCTACTGAATAAAAGAGCTGGAAATGTAACTGAGACAAAATATCACAAAATGCAGCATGTTTTCAGACTTGGATTTTATTTAAATGTGGTACAGACTCTCATACTGAGAAATCCCTCGCAGGTTAAAGGAAGCTGATTTTTTAAAATGCTTTTATTTACACGATTTGACTTCAACCACACGCCGATGTACAGTCACACGTTGCATGTTCTGATGGGGCAATGAGTTAGCGTAGCATTTTTACACTGGCGTCTAGCTAATGCATGTGCAGCGATGAGGTTTGTACAGAGCTTTAAACAGGAAATCAGAGCTACAGCAGACATGATGAACATCCACCATGACAAAGATCCACCTCAGACTAAAAACCTGTCGGGGGCTTAAATAAACCACCGGACGGAGAGACAGAATGGTGCTCTCATATGATCTCAGTCCAGACACGAAGATTTAGTAAAACAGAACTGAGCTTCTAGAATGTGAGGGGGGCAGAGAGTAACTCTGGGGAGGGCACAGTGCTCATGGTGCAGCCTAAGTACAGGCTGCTGGCAGTGGGACACTAATAACATCAGTTCATCATTCATCCTGCTACACATTACAGATCATAAACACCATACTGAAACCTTAACATCATTTAAATTAAGCCTATAATTAGTCATACAACAGAATTATACTGTGTTATTAATGCTTCAATAGAATAAAAATCCTGTCAATGTATTTGCCATTCATGCTCTGCTGTAAAAAAAAGAGCTTAAATATTTTTAAAATTCTGTTCTTATTTCTGAATAATCAATTAAATCAGCCCTTTAAGTCAAACTCTTCATTCAGAAACCAAAACGTCAAAGTTTTTCTTAAAGTTAATGTCATCATAAATGTTTTTTATTATTAATTAGTGAACTTTATTGTTAACCAGAGGAATTAAAAATCAGTTACATTTATATGAAAACAACTATTCTCTTGTTACTGTAAATTAATGCAGTTCATCGGCAGTTCAGTTTCTTTAACAGGAACCATCGAATGTTCTGTTTATCAGAGCAAGTAATAATCCAATAAGATGTTGCAAAACAGTTTCTGCTTAACAGTATTTTTATTAATTAGTTATTTACAGTAAATGGATTTGTGAATGTGTTGTATATAGTTATGGCTTGAATGTTTGACTGAACATTTGGTTAAAATTCTTTTGGTTGTTTTTCTTTGTGTAGTTTATAATTTTCTACTAAATCAGAACTTGGAACACGACGATAAAGAGTCTATGGATTTTGTATGTAATTAACTTTTTTTATATACCCTGAAATTAGTCTAGAATGAAATTAAATAGTAATATATTTTATAATTTGGTCCTGTATCTTTTTGCAGCGACTGTAAATTAACCTGCAGTTTAAATTACTGATTCACAAACCAGATTTTAGGAAATGTTTAGATTATTATTGAAATGCATTAGTTTACATAGGTATTCTTATTTACCGTTTAATGTAGGGGGTAAATTATGTGGTGGTTGTGTTGTGTTACTGTGTGACATGTCATGCAGGAATGAGTGGATCAGAAATTAGAGGATGACTAATTAGAGGATGAAAACTATAAATAACTTATTTGTACAAGCAACAGTGTTACTGCATTCATGTGTATCTAGAGCAGAGAATAGTATACCCTATATATATATATATATATATATATATATATATATATATATATATATATATATATATATATGATAAGATCTACTATACATGAAGATTTTAAACATGACAGGAGTTTAAGGTGCTAATGATGTAATTTCAGGTTTGGTGTACAGTACAGTGATGATGTCATTTAATATTTTGTGCACACAGGATTAAAGTTCAAGTATCGTCTGGTTGCTACTGAAGCAGGTGGCAGTGTTGCAGTCCTCTTTACTATCGTAACCCGGTGAGACTTTGATTATCACAGTGTCGCTGCAACACACAAAACTGCAGATTCTTTTTAAAAACTTTAAAATACATTCCATTACTGGCAGTTTAAAGACCTCTGTTTATCCAGATTCTAATCTGCACCTTTGTGTTGTGACCCTCCGTTTTCTCTGTTCACAAAGCTGACGTTATAACCTATAACTTAATTTATCATCGAATATCATCTTGTTTTCTGTTTCGAACCCTAACATCTTTCAGAGAGAATTTTATTATTTGAAGTGATTGGACCTGTGCTGTTTGAGACCTGCAATGGCTGCTGCAGTTTGAAATGTCTCATCCCTGAATATTTACATCTTCATTAAACTTTATGGCTCAGATTTAAAATGTTAACAAAGGAATTTTCATGAGTTTTATACGAACGTATAATTATTTACAGAATTATTTATAGATTTATATGCACATCTCCCGGCCTGTGGAGGCGCTGTTTCAACAAACGTGCAGAGAAATCTGAGAAATCTTTCACTGATTAACAGAAAAAAACTTTATATACGATAATCCAGTAACGAAATGAGATTAATACTGCTTTAATGACATGCTGGAGGAATGATTACGGATTAAGAGGGTGGTGTTGGGTTTAGTGGTTGGGTTAGGCAGAGATCAGGGAATATGAATAGGATGTGGTATTAGTTTAGCTGAAGAATCTGTTCTGTTTTATAATCTGTATTGGTGGTTCTGTTTTATTTTTTTGATCGAGGCCTTAACTGCAAAAAGAGGGTGGACTAATGAAATCTGTGATGGAAGCAGTGTGTAGCATTCAGTAAAAGTGATTAAAAACTGTAACGTGATGTTTTAGCACCTCGCCCTGAGAGACAGACAAACACAGGGACAAACTGACAAAAAAAAGGACAGACAGAGACATAGAGTAAGACAAATAAATAGAGACAATGAAAAGAGAGTTATAAAGAAAAAATACAGACATGGAGACAGAGAGAGAGAATAACAGCCATTGAAAGATGTACAGAAAGACCATCGCCTCCAGCAATTTGGATTTACTCAAGTTAGCTAAAATTTTTACCTTAAAAACTGTTCAATGGAATGAGGTACGAAACATTTACACTCAATATTCTTTCTATAAATAAACATTGGCAGTAAACAGAGCTCTGGTGAGTGGGCGGAGCTAACACAATAACCGCGTTATAAGCAGCAAAGATTGGTCGTGTTTAACATTGGCATTAAATATGTTAATGTTTGTGCTTTGATTTGCGACAAAGAATATATACATTATTTACATTTGGCTTTATGAGGCGTACGAAACAGAACACTCACGTTGTATTGCGGAATATTGCACGTTCAGATGGGATGCATAAACGTTCGAGATTAAATTAGGTCACCATTCCTACGTTCGTTATGTGCTTGTTTAGAGTTCTACGGAAAACGCGTGGAGGAGTTACATTCAGATGTTTATGCATATGTTCGATAACGAGCGCGTATAAAGCAGCATTATGGAAATACCATGTAATATCAGTTCCACGTGGAATTGCTTCCACGCGATCAGTATGGCTCATAGGGTTCAGCGAGGTGTCGGAAGCCAACGGTTTTAACGTTTGGAGAATATGAACCAAAATCGGGTTCAATACTGATAGAAGGTGCAGCTCCTATTTAAACTGGCTGTAGTTTAGCCGTCATCACAAGTCTCCTCAAAAACATACAGCCCTGATCTGGAACTAATCAGGACGTGTTAAGTATAGCAAGAATACGTTTTGAGCTAAAAGATTACATGTTCTGCGATTCGCAGGCAAATAATTAAAACTGTGCACTCAGATCCAGAAGTATTGACACCCCCCCCCTCCTTAAAGCTGGCTTCCGATACAGTATGCACAGCTATACTGTTTAACACTGTTTAACATTTTAGTATGCAAATGTTTAATATACTCTATATCCACCACCCTACTTGACTTTTGAACTGTCCATTGACATATGGCATATTACTTTCTTTAAAAGCCCCAAGGTCAAATAACTAGCCCACTAACAATAGACATGTATAAATAAACCTCTGATGACTTTTGTGTACAGTACATGGCATCTGTTCCATCTGTTTGCAAAATGCACCATGGGTATACATGCTTAAAATATTTCTCCCTGTGAAGTCAATTCATTTGGGTTCTTAGTATTAATTACTACTATAATATTTTGACACCGTGTAATTGGTCTGTGAACAAACTGTGGCATAGTGATTTTGATTAGTTTTGGCATGGTTTACTTTTTATTCAGCTTTTCTTAGGTTACTAAGTCCCAATGTAAATGTATTAGTTAAAGTGATATTATATTGAGGTGATTGTGGTTGATCTGGTGCTATTTTTTTTTGCAGCAGATAAATAACCCCAGTTTTAACCACCTTTAGCAGTAGGCTTATGTTTCTGGAGCTTAAAGTTTATTTAAGGCTTTTATTTTATATTTTTTATTCCGTGCTACAGTCTGAGGCTCTTATTTAGCTACTCCCTCACAAATTTTAAGCTTTAACTCTCCTGCATCAGGAGGAATGTAATGTGAGCAGAGATGTGAGAACCAGGTGTTTCTTTTAGAACTTAATGACCTAATGAGTAGCTTTAAAACTGGAATGTGTTTAAAAGTGAGGACAATCACAGAGGTGAACGAAAGCACAATCTGCATGTGTAGTCCTATAGACAGGTGTAAAGTGGCACAGTCGTAAAGGTGTACAGTCATACGTACAGTAGTGTAGTCGATCAGCTGTACGAAAAGAGGAAGCAGAAGAGAACTAACAGTTGTGAGGAGGATTTGAAATATTCAGACTGAATGGAAGACGATTTCTCTTCTTTTGTGCAGAGATGGAAGGACACAGTGATGCTGAAGAGGACGGACAGCAGAGAGACAGACATGGTATTTATCCTCCTCCAGATCTTAGCAGGTGGAAGAGAAAAGAGAGAAGAATAAGAGGAAGAAAAAGGTCAGATTTGCGAAAACAGTGCACACAGGTCACAGCGCTGGTCTTTATTCTCTACTAAACAGCATTTATTAAGATGTTTAATAAAAAAAAATACAAAAATGCAAACAAACACACAAAATATGAATAATAATAGATTAAAATAATAAAAGTTGCTCCTGTTTGCAAACTCCAGTTAAATTTAAACTTTTCTCCAGATAAAAATGTTATATATAGAACACTTGAAGGACGGTGTTTTGGGGCATAGCTGTGATGTTATTTCACCATAACATCATATTCCTCACATTCATATTCTGGTTATATTAAACCAAATTATTATGACACATTTATGTTCCAAGTGAAGTATTATATTTACTTCAACTTCAAAAGCAGATATGTTTACTTTAAGTATATAAATTACATATACACCGTTAAATTATGTGCTCAAAGTGATTAGTATTAAGTTGTCAAACTGCTGTACTAACAACATTGATTACACCATGCAGATGAATCACAATGTACTACATGTTAATTTCTTCCTGTAGTGCAGCTGTTGTAGCTGTTATTAAATGATCTACCCCATCCTGCATATTACTGTCAGAAATCAATTCAGATTTTATTAAAGGACATAGATAACCAGTATAAAGCACTGAAGTTGTCATACTTTATAAACCTTATACATTTTCATGTGTACATTTTTGAGTTAATGCACGACTTCAGTGTGTATTTGTTTTTTAGGTCTCTCCGTATATGGATGCAATGAAGACATGCAGCATTGTGAAACATGCAGGTGTAACAGAATTAACACAAATCAATTTGAAAGTAAAGTAACGTGTGTAACCTTTACCTTAGGTTTTATCAAAATGCATTGCTGGTTAAACATATGTGGACACTATTTGACTAGTTATGGAGCATGTGCCTTACTTTATTTCTAAACAGAAAAGAAACATCCCACCAGCATGATACAGCACCTACGACGCCTCAGTCAGGATGATATTCTCAGGAGGGATGGAGTGACGGATTTACATCACACATAGATGATTGTAAGTAAAAAATACTTTTTACAGTTTTATTAGTGTTTAACATCTGGACAAGATCTCTCTATAATCACATCCTAAATCATAATGTTCAGTCCTGTGTGAGGAATCTCTTAACCTGAGGAACTTTTAAGACGAGGTGTATTTTTAAGGTGAAGACTTTATTGGGCAGTATATATAATTCAGTATTAATTCTGAGATTATTGACCAGAAATGGATGTTTGAGTGGTTAAATAGTTATTCAAGGAAGTGATGATCTAGATAAATGTCTATGTACTGTATGTAAAAGAAACCATACTGACTGTAAAAAATAAAAACAAACAGACAAAAACAATACGAATACAAATGAAGGTGGAAACTCAAAATGGATGGAATAAAAGTTTAATAAATAAGCTTGTATTAGTCAGCGGGGTCGTACCTTCCTCTCCGGATGTTCCTGCATGTCAGGGAACGAAAGAAAAGTTTGTGTTCATTTTTTTTTTTTTTTTTAGTAAAAATAACTAGTATATACTTGTATATCTTACACTTATACTATATAATTAGCATATTACAAATTTAAGTACAACTATGTGGACAAAAGTATTGGGACACACCTCTTACTTCTTGAATTTGGGCCTTTTATTTAGTCTCATTGGTACAAGTTTATGAAAATTGAAGACTAGTGAAACTAAAAGATGTTTGGGGTAAAGGGCAAAAATTTTAAATGTTGCGTAATTGTTCCAGAATGGAAGCAGTTGGTAACTAAAATGGGGAGAAAATCTTAGAATAGTAGAATTGGCAGTCGTCCTTAACTACTGACTTGTGGCGTTCTCTTGTTTGTAAGTCGCTTTGGATAAAAGCATCGGCTAAATGAATCATTTTAAGCAGGTGTTCAATCTGTTTCACAAGATTCTATGCAAAACCAAGACTTTTGACACGAATCCTTAGTAAAACTGTCCAGTGAACTAGTCTATATTGATCTATAGATAACGTTATAGTCACTTTTCCTAATATAATGTGTGAATTGTTCAGAATTCTATAGGAATTAGTTTTTTTTTATATCATTGCATATTGTGTTGTTTTTTTCTTACTTGAAGCCCCAGCCTGTGCCACCCAGCACTATAGCTGCCAGCAGAATGGCTCCTGCTAAAGAGCCAATGATTATATTTGTACCACTTGGACCTGTAACAGAATAAATAAAAATAAGACCGTGTACCAGAATGCACAGCAGTAGCAAACGTATAAGAACAGTAAAAAGTAAATGCATTAAGTATAAAAACACAAAACAGAATTAGCTGCAATGAAAACTACTGATCAGTCAGGTTTTTCATGACTGTGTGTGTTTGTCTTAAAATACACACACATTTCTGCTGTGTTGTTCAAGTTTATTTCCTTCACCTAAATAATAAAACCATTCATTTTCTTTTGCTTAGACAAATCAGGATCGTTGATGCTGAAGCCTATCCCTGCACTTAAGGTAAGAGTTTTGGCTTCACAGTGGGCTAAGTCACCAGTCTACCATAAATCTCCAAATGACCTACTAACAGGTTTTGGAATTGGTGCTAATGAAGGAAAGCAAGGCAGATAAAGGGAGAACATGTACAATATACAGAATTGTCCACCATATTGAAAATTGAACATGGAACCTTCTTGATGAAATTTAACTATTAAAACCAAAATCTAGTTAATTTCAGATTTTAATTTTAACATTTTTCAGTGTATTTAAGTTTCCACATTACTTTTATGTTTTGTGATATTTGTCTTATTTGAAGCTTTACGTATTTTACACCAGCAGAGGAAAACATGTATATTGAAAAAGGTAAGCAGGAAAACAGTACTGTTGCTGGATCATTACTGACCTTTATATTTCCCCGTTTCCTCTGGAAGCTGTGGGTCGGGAAGCGGGTCATACACACTGCAGTCCTTCCCCGTGAAATCCGAATCACAGATACACTTTACCTCATTACTGCATGTCTGAGACAAAAAGACACATGGAGCCAACATTGCTACCGTGGAAACATTTCTCAAATAATTATCTATCTATACATCAACAATGATGACACTTATCTTTAAACATATAAATCAACAATAAGTTCATTTCATGCTACACAAGACAGCAAGTGCACACTTCATAGTAGGACTAAACATTATAAATCTGATAAACACCACATTGTTATATATACTGGAAAAAGTACTAGTACATGAGGCACTGCTGTTAAGGCTTATTCAACCAACTTCCATTAAGTTCGTCTCGCACTAGGCAGCTATAAAATTTGATTGCAACATCAACATTTAGTGATTAAGGTGTGTGTCCAAATATTATTATTCTTATAGTGTACTCTGTGTGTGTGTCTCACCCCATGATCGGAACAGATATGTAAAGCGGAGGAACCTGGACACACTGATAGGTTAAAGGTCATCACTGGAACACAGCGCCGCTCAAGACACATCATGTTTGGACCACATGGCGTTCCATCTTCAACATAACCCAGATCTGAACCATCATCCAGCACAGCATGTCCTCCACTACACACACACACACAGGTGTGAGGTTATCACTTTCTTAGGTCGATCTTGTTCTCACAGGTGTCTCGTCTTTTGTTACCATCAACACTCACCGGCAGTCCAGGTACTTGTTCTGATGGAAGATAGTGAAACTTGTGACCTCTCCTTCCAGATCACCGTATCGCGGCTTTAAGGTCATGTTGGTGCATAGCAGGAAGCCACACAACACGTCCCTAAAAATAATGCCAGGGTTCAGAGCAGCTTGGTTTAAACAGGGCTTTACAATTAAAAGCACAGTAGTGTTTATTATAGTAACCTTCACATGCAGTACCACCGTGTGCCAGCAGAGTGTGGCTGTGAGCTTTTACACAGATGCAGTGATGTGTATTTTTTTACATACTATGTTTCTAGTTATCTAGGATCTAACAATAACATTTGTGTAAATTGTGTAATTTATGTGAATTTTTTTTTTACAATGACATGTCAAGAATTACACAAAGTCTTAGTGTCAAATATCAAAGATGCTAATGACCTAACGGATTGTGGGTAACGGAGTGCTCACTCACTGTTTGTTGCACTGGATCCAGCTGTGTCCATTGGAATCTCTTCCACAGTTTCCTTTCTCTGTGCCCTCAGTGTTCAACTTTTCATAACACATTCGATCAGCTGCATCTAACACACAAAGTTAAAACACAAGCTCCCTTAATTTGCCACCTAAAGTTTATGATAATTCATGAAAGTTTTGATAATTTATCTATTTTTGTAGTATTATGAAAAAAAACAAGTAGAGAAATGTTCAAGGTTTTGATTATATATAAAAAAAAAAATCTCATAAATTTTTGCAATTACAAGTTCTAGAGTGACAAATATAGTCATAACAAGGCCTACAGAATGACAATCTCGAACACGTTTACACATATACATACACAGGGTTATGAAGGTACTTACTGTGCCCCCACAGCGCTTGACACTGAGCATCTCTGGTTTTACAGCGACCACCGTAGCATCGCCCCTGACACGTGCATTATAGAAGATTATGAACAGGTCATAGAACGTGTGTAACAGTGTGAGTGTGTACAGGGGAGCACATTTACCTGTCCTGTATCACACATGTATCCATCCAGCTTATGTACGTTGGGGGGGCACTAAAAACAATGAACGAAAAGATTAATGTTGAAATCCTTAATAATCTACAGAATATAAACGCATCAAATACTAAACATCAACACATCATATTAAAATCTATATTATCTATAATATACTAAAAAGACGATACTATTATTTCTATTTTATGAAAATGAAGGGGGATGATGTCACCTGGCTGGAGTCACCGGGACAGGTCTCTGGAATATCACAGTCATTTACAGCATCTCTACAAATCACACCCCTCTGCTCATACTGAAACACACAAACACAAAATATAGATACATAACAGCTGTTTGTAAATCTATTTAAACATAAATTCCGTTCTAGTCTTCGGAGATCTGAGACACCACACTCACCATGCACCTGTTACAGCACAGTCCATTACTGCACATTGCATCATGGGTAAGAGTACACTTTTTACAGCATGCTCCTCCAGCTCGAGAACATTCCTGTCAATCACATTCCGATCAGTTTCCATCAGCGTTCACATCCTTGAGAACCTGAAATGAAGTGAGATCTATGGACTTACCACCTGAGAGCCGCAGTCACATTCCTCTCCCTGTTCCACAAAACCGTTCCCACACTCAGGAGGATCCAGTAACTACACACACACACACACACACTAAATGTTTATTACTGATGTAGTGCAAGTGGTGTTACAGTGGAGGGCAGAGTTTGGCAATTAATTTTCTCAAGGGGCCACATGAGAAACGGAGACTGTTGTGGAGAGCAGATCCAATAAACAACAATTAAAAAATTTATGTAATCCACTTAAGTATACAGTGCACCCCCCACGTCAGACATCTGAAATGCTTTTATTTTCAGAGAAGCCTTATTTAAATTTTTTTTATTTTACATGTGTACATATAGAATTTCAATTCCCATTAAACTCATGCACTGTACACGACCGCGGGGCTGTAGAATCTGAATGTCTCACCTTAGTGGGTTTATTGAAGAGGCAACTTCCTCCTCCATCCTGCAGGAAGCGCTGATACTCCTCCACACTGCAGCGAGAAAACTTACGAGGCAAATAATATCTGTACAAAGAGTATCGCACACACACACACATTCACAGGGATATAAACAACAACCTGCATCAAGAGTGACACACATTAACTAGAGTTAAACAACCAAACAAATTCCTACAACGAATTGTAGAAATTACCCTGTGTCCTCCATGATACAGCCGAGCCAGGGGTCTGGACACCTACAGTCTCCTGTTACACACACACACACACACACACACACACACAGACACAGACGGGTAAGATGAATAAACAAGTCAAAAACAATCTACAGCAGCAGGTTACTGTACAGTACAAGTTACTGTATTATTTACGTAATATCAGTATTAATAGCAATGTTACTAGTACGGTATGCACTGATATATTTAAAGTGGTCTATTGTCTTTGTTTTGAAATACCACCTGAACTACTCCAGATGTTTTCTTTTGTTTGAGTTTTCCAAAAAGATTTTTCCAATAAGCTGAAAGATTAAATAAAGGGTTCATTCAGAGGGACTCACCTGCGGTGGCTCGGTCTTTGTTCCACATCATTCCCAGATTCTGCCCCAGACTCTGACACAGTGTGATGGCCATTGGACCCACATTACCATACTGCGTACACACACGGGAATCAGTGTTTTTTAGTTAGTATTTTATCCATCTGCATTAAATCAACACACACTGGGGTGTAAATAATAATTCATTCATTCATTCATTATCTCCCGCTTATCCTGTATTAGGGTTGCGGTGGGGTTCCCCATGCCCATCCAGGGGAGAACGTTTCGGGGGCTGGGCAGATAGACCCAGGACAGGGCGCCGATCTATCGCTGGGCACACACTCACACGCATACACATTCTATATGGGGCAATTTGAAGAACTCAATTGATTTTATCCATGTTTTTGGACTGTGGGAGGAAACCGGAGAACCTGGAGGAAACCCACGCAGACATGGGGAGAACATGGAAACTCCACACAGATGGGGATTTGAACCGGGAATCCCTAGTGCTGAGAGGCGAACGTGCTAACCACTAAGCCATCGTGCCATCCTGAATAATAATTAATTGGTTAATTTTAATAAGCTCAGTTATGATTATATATATATATGAGCTCCCGCCGCCTGTATTGCTCTGCTTCTTCTCGTAACTTTCTGCATTGCTTTACTCAAGGCTTAAAAAAAATCAATTGATTGACTTTGAGGAAAATGAAATTAAGTGTTGGATTAGTGAATGTTCTGAGCGAGTGCCGGTTGTACAGATCAGGACAGGTCCTACCTCGTTGACTCCACCTCCACGTGTGGCAGAGCATATTCCCCCGATGTAGGCGGTACCACTGCGGGCACTGTGAAAGGTGCGCCCCCTACAGACAGAGGGGATGCATTAGTTTGTAGGGAAACAATGTTTTTGAAGCCTGATGTGTAATTTATTTAGAGATATTTTAATAACACTTCTGAATATTTATATTATGTATTTAATCAAGTGACTTTAATGAAGCTACATTTAAAGCGAGGAGAGTTAAGGACCCTGCTCAAGAGCCTTAACCACTGATCTACCACACTCACTCACTCACTCACTCACTCACTCACACATTCACAATTATTCATTCATTCTATATAATAAAACTTCAACACAGTGTTTAATTCGACTCACGAGAACAGGTGTGCTGCATCACTTTTCTCTTTGATGTTCTCTCGTCTGTACTTCATAAAATCACGCAGGGTCATCACCGGATCATCACCCACGGATACCATGTTCTGGGATGACCACGTTTCCATGGCAATGAGCACAAGCCTGGTGTTGAGTTGATCTTTATAAATCTAATGGTAAAATGTTTTATTGTTATTTATATAATAGATATAAAAATATTTAAAGGTAAAAATGCTCTGATGTTAGGTATATAAATGTTTAAACAAAAATTACATGCTTTAAAAAATTGCCCCGCAGTTGTCCGTGGTTGCCCATGGGCCTTGGGGCAGTTAAAAAGCATAAATAGAATAATTATTATTAATTATTACTAAAGCAGAAGAAAACAGTAAGTTGGCTCTTGAAAGGTAACTTAATAATTACAGCAATAACAATAAAGATATTTTATATAAAGATATATAAAAATAATAGCTATAACCACAATCTGGTGCATGTTAACATCTCTCCAGTAAACTGAGCTCTTATTGGTTGAGTGCAGAGGAGAGTTTTATACATGTACTCACTGCGTCGGCCATGTTCACAACAGCTTTTGCAAAGTTGCGCGTCTGTGCAGTCGATCTGTGCATCTGCACAAACTAAAAAATAAAGCAGTGTGTTATTTAACCTACACACACACACGCACACACACACACACACACACACTCATACCAATCATCCAGAATAAATTCCACCTCTTCATTCAAGTTACAAAAAAAGATTTTGACAAAATTTAAAGTTTACGATACTTAAAACCAATGAACACAGAAAGCGGTTGTGAGTAAGCTAGAACATGTGCACCAACAAACACTCACCAGGTCATAGTCATTTACCACCAGCAGCTCCACGTATTTTGTTTCTGTTTGAACTGTGCGATGTGGCCTACGGATCTGTAACACACGCACACACATAACCATACAGAGCTTAAGTCCACTACAAAGTAAGGATCTGCAATATGTCTGCCTTTCAAACACAGGAGCCCAATACATGGAAAAATAAACTTCATTAAAAAAGGATATAAATAAAGTCCTGACCACAGAGTCAGAGCTGCAGTGAATCCTGCTGAAAATAAAAGTCACGCTTCGTCTCTGACCTGTCGCTTGGCTCGTCTCAGCCCGTGTGTGAAAGTGGGCAGGTTGTTCTCAGTAGAAACGGTTGTGACTTCTTCACCAGAGTCAGAGTCGTAGGTGGTGTTGCATTCTGGGATAAGTGCAAAAAAAAAAAAAGGTTTCAGTCTTTAGTTACATGTTAGAGTGTCTTTAATACCCTGCAATGCATTTCATATTCACATCTTCACCTCTTAGCATGATGATTCAGTGATGATTATTTCATTAAAGAACCCCATTAAAGGTTCTATAAATGTGGCTCATTTATGAGTAAGTACCAAACAAGGACAAAATATTTCATTCAGGCTACAAAATCTAAATATCTTGTAATACAGGTATGTCTATGAATATAGCAATTCGTACTGTTGTAAAATAATTACTGCTACACCGCCTCAAACCCACCAGAGGGCGCTGTCTACAATAAATGACCGTTATTGTTTATCGTGTTGATCAGCTTCTGATGTTCTCGTTAGCCATTGTTCTGATTGATGCTATTCTAATGATCATGGGTTCATTTACAAAATCACTCAACAGTTTCGACACGTTCCCTTTCTGCTTCACTTAATGTCCATGTTCTCAGTTCCACTTACTGTAAAGATGGACTTTTTAGTTTACAATTTCAGACTCAGTACATACTGCGTACGTCCCCTTTACTCTGTTCTAATGGTCAGGACCACCAGTAGCACCACAGAGCAACTATTATTTGGTTGGTGCATTATCCCTATCTCAGCAGTGTCAGTGAAATGAAACTACACATAAACCCTCTCACCACATCAGTATCACTGCAGAACTGACAAACAATCAACCACCCAAATGATACCTGTTCTGTGATGGTCATGACCAACAGAGAACCAACAGAGAACCAGCAAAAACAAGAAAACAGATGAACTACAATCAAACTACAAAGTCCATTTATATGGTAAGTGGAGGAAATAGAGAATGGATCAAGAAGGAGGTGTGTCCAAAATTTAGTCTAAAATTCATTACATCTCTGGCTGCATTGTTAAATGCTTCAAAAACATCATGGATTTGACCCTGCAACTTTTATTTTAATACTGTACACCTTCTATCAACCCGTCTTTAATTTAAAAGCATGTGTATTTAATAAAAAAACAGACGCAATTAGAGATGAACAAGTTGAATCAAGGATCCATGATCTTGGTTAATCTTCATTTCAGAACAATTTTTGCACAGATTTGGTTAAGTTTTGATGATCTGGATGGTCACCCCTGTGTTGCATGTGTGTTTGTTGTATGTAGTACCTGGGCAGTGAGCTGTAATGAGGTGTAGATCAGCTGATCTGTAGATAAAGTGAATGCTGGGATCCTAAACACAGAGAACACAGTAAACTTTACATTAATCATTTAAAAGCAGATGCGTTTATGTAAAATGACTTATAAGTATCCCAATCAATGTTATGGGTTCAGAACACCGGATTACATACAGCAGCCATAAAGTAATGAGGGTTAAAGGCCATGCACAGGGAGATACATTGGTAACTTTAGTGGACCTGGGATATAAAGACCCAGATTGAACGTTCAGATTGCTAGTCCAACACCCTAAACACTCAATAGCATGTAAAAAAAAAAAAAAGTGATCAATCAACTTTAAGTAAAATGCTGCAGAAGTCAGCGTCTGTGATTGTACAGGTGTGGATCAATATCCATGTTTCTTTTTTACTCATCAATGCATCAGAGCTTTGTCAGAGACACTCATGCTGTATTAACATGATGTCTTATTTATTAGGACGTAATTAGAGATCTTTACTGAACCTCCTGAAGTCCAGATCAGTCTGTAAATTTATGGTGCATCATAAAGAACGAGACCTGATATCTATGACCCACCCATTCATCCATCCATCCAGGTCCCTTACATCAAGCCATGCATTATTTCACTTAATCAATCGCCCCTATGTTCACCCCTCACACCCACACCCACTCATTCACCCATTTTACCATCCAACTTTCTTCCATCCACTCTTTTTTTTGTTCCATGCGTGCACCCGTCCACCTAACTCATCCATCCGTCTGTGTAATCCATTTGTCCATTCATACTACATCTTTCTCTCCCTCATCCCCTGCTTTATTACGGTGCATTGTAAAATGTGTTTCATGAAAATCTTAAGGTCAGTATAGACGTAGTGGTTGAGAGTAAGTGCTGCTCAACACTACTGATTTATTCATTATTCATCCACTCAGGATGAACAAGAGAACGAGAGCAGGAGGGGTGGGGGGCAGAACACCAAAGAGAAAGGGTGTGAGAGAGAGAGGGAGGGAGGGAGAGAGAGAGAGTGAGAGAGTGAGAAAGCACATTGATATGACAGTCACGTTTAATACTTTATGAAAATTGGCCATTTAGGGGTGCAGAAGGGGAGAAGAGGATTATGGGTAAAAATCAGGGGAGTTAAAAGTCCTGAACTTCGAGAAAGACTTGAGTTTAAGAGAGAAGGAGAAAAACAAAGGGAGAGAGAGAGAGAGAATCAGAGAGAGAAAAAAACAATAAAATGATGTTAAATACTTTATGAAAATGAACGTTAAGTGTCACGGGGAGATGATGGAGGTATTCTGAAAGTAAAGGGAAGTGATATTGATCCATCCATCACTGAGCTCTGATGAAGAAGTGCTTATGTTACAGACCTTCACGCTAATTTTCTCCCCCTCAAACTCTCTCTCTCTCTCTCTCTCTTTGTGTATCTGTACAATTTGTCTTTCTTTTTCTATATTTCATTCTTTCTCCCTGTATTTATCTTCCTCTCTGTATTTTATATATTACACCTTATACATTCCTTCTCTTTTTCTGGCTATGTGTATGTGTGTGTGTGTGTGTGTGTGTGTGTGTGTGTGTCCATGCAGACATCATGACGCTACATTACCTACAGAGCGGTAAAGTGTTCATGAGACCAACCACTGCTAATCTAATTGTTTTTCTCTCGCTCTCTCTCTGCATTACTCTTTGGCACCACATGATTATCCATCAACTCATTTAGCTTCGTTTCCATACTGCAAGAGAGATAGAGTAACGCCTCAATAAGGGGAGAGGAGCAAGAGACACAAAGTACAGCTGGAGAGAGAGAGAGGGCGAGACCGTGAAGGACTCAGGAGAGAGACAGAGGTCAGGATTAACGTTTCAGCAGACAGACAGTTGATCACACCAGCACTGACCTGCGGCGCCAGTTCAATCCCGTACGAAAAGTTACCATCGGAGAACATTCCCCTGTACGTGCACACACACACACACACAGGGAAATAATGTGAAGTTAATTCACCTACTTGTTTGTCAGAGTATCATTACAATATTCCACAGTGAATCACTGAATCAAATAGATTAATTTAAGCCAGAAGTGAATCAATAACTGACCAAAATTAAACTGTTGTTGATTCTAGAGAACATGTTATACAAAAAGTACTAAAATTAGTACGACTGTAGGACTTTTTCCATGGTTTCACTTCTAACTCGTTTATAGAATGTTTTTTTTAATTATCTTCTTTTAGTTAAATGTTTGAGATTTGCACAGAATGTCCTTCCTGATGCAAATTGTTCATGACCAATTTATTTCAAGGGCAATTTATTGTCTACATTTTATCATATGCATGTTTTGACCCCATACAGGGTACGAACACCTATACAGACACTGGGAGGACATGCAGACTCCACAAAAGAAGGAGCTGTATTAACCTCTATGAGGATGATCCCAGGACCTTATTGCCATGAGGCAGAAGTACCAAGTCCTGCACCACCATGCCACCCAAATTGTTGCATGTTAAAGTCTTAGTATTTTTTTTTACTTTCTGGCTCCCATCTGCAGCACTGACGTATGTGTCTGTTTATCACTGACAGCACTGTTCTCAGGTCAGCAGTAAAAATGAGATGGAACAACTGACACTCACCAGAGGCCATGGCAGGTGGAAAGAGCAACCCATGATTCCTTTATTCCTCTCACTACACCGTGATAGTAACAATGCTCTCCTCCCTGCAACACACACACACACACACACACACACACACACACACACACACACACACCACCTGTATGAGTTTATTGGACATCATTTATTGAAGCTCTCCAGAGAAAAAACTTGTTTGTGCAGCACAAACACCTGACAGACCTCTGCTCTATAGGTACGTATTTAATGGAATTATAAGTGCAGTGTTCAGTTGAAGGACGGTGGTGGGCCGTCAGGACCAAAAAAAAAATCTAGGGCCCGTTCAGCCCCGGTTTGGTGTAACCATGACAACCGTCTTTTGAATATTCATCACCATCAGTTTAACACACAACTACAGTGGGATGTGATAGGTCAAACACCAGATGGACTCTCACATACACATGCACAAATACACACTCATGCACACATACGTGTGCACAAAATTACACACAGACACACACACACGTATACGAAGTGTTGAGTGGCTGTTAAGTGCACTCCCCCACACACACTTACATGGTGCAGTGCAGAGTCCTTTGTGCTTTGTGTATGAGCGAGTGTGTGTGTGTGTGAGAGAGACAGCATTACACATCTTAGTTCCTAACACTTCTGTTGATTCATTCTTTGTGACCCTGTCTCCATCGCTCTCTCTCTCTCTCTCTCATGTTAAATTACAGTGACCGAATCTGCCTGTCTCTATCCTGCAGCACATGACTGAGAAAAAGCCCTCCTACCCCATACACAGACACACAGCCAGGTTACTGTTGCCATAACAACTGGCAACAGGCAGAAAGACCATCCACTATAAGATTTAGAGACAAAGAGACAGAAAACTATATTTATATCTTCCATCTATACTGTATGAAGTCCAGCTGCCTCAAGATATACTTTCTCAGTTTCCCTGACTCTGATGATGTGGGGGACAGAGCAGGTTTTTGGGTGGTGGCTGATTTGGTGTATTTTTTTACTTTGCAGATATAAAATCAGAGACAGCAGCTCAACTGTTGCTGCAGATTGTGTTAGTTAATCGGATGCTGGTGGAGGATTAATCTCAGTCCAGCAGTTACACAGGGGTTAAAACTCCAACTCACACAGCACTGCTGTGTCTGATCCACTCACACATCAGCTTCAGAACATTCCTCCGAAAGAAACAGGACTCCCACTGGGCTGTCAGTCTCGCATAAGTGTGAGTGAGAGTGTGTGTGTGTGTCCATCTGGTGTTTAACCTGATCATATTCCACTGTAGTTGTGTGTTGAACTGATGGTAATGAATATTAATGAGGGTTACACAATACCTCTGTCATTAAATTTGACACCTTTGATAGAAACAATATAGAGCCTTTAATCTTTCACTTAACACTACACACACACACGCAGTTCTTACCTGATTCTGAGACACAGTTCCATCTTCCTCAAAATGTCGCTCGATGTAGTCTGATGACAAAAGATGACTGAAAATCACAGACACACACACACACACACATTGTGAAAATAGTTCTATGACAGATGTGATTGGTCAGCAGGTTCATCAGTATTCATGTAAATCGTGTTTTGATGTGAGCCTGAGTGATGTGAACTGATTCTTTGGTTTAAACGTCATGCAAACATTCATTGTGGCAGCAGCATTAACACGCGAGCGCTGACTGTATAACTGTATGTATGACTGTATAAAGTGAAAGGGAAACGGTTTTCTACAACAATCTGGAGTGTCTCTTCGTTCAGAGGAGCGATGTGAGGTCAGACCCTTTTGCCTGGCTCATGATTTCAGTCCCAGTTCATCACAATGGTGTTGGATGGAGATGAGGTAGACTCACCCGACCACGTCTCTGTGGAGCATGCTTAGTGCAGTGGGGTAAAGTAATGCTTAAGAGAAGGCCTTTCCTAAACTGTTCACATGTTAAAAGCATACACTCTTCAAATATGCATGACTAGGTGCTTATACCTCTGAGACAATGGGGCTAAAAGAAACACCAAGATTTAAGCTTAACCATCATGAGTTTCACTCTTTTGTTCCTGTAGTGCACCATCACAGATAATAAATAATTAAGAGGCGAGAAGAGACGCATGTTTTACAGCTGGATAGTAAACTGTATACTGGACCATTTTGCTGTAGTGTGTGTGTGTGTGTGTGTGTGTGTGTGTGGGTTAAGAACTACTCACTGGTTAAGTTCCAGGTCCAGAATGAAGTCCATCTCAAAGGCTTTAATCAAAAAAGAGAGCTGAGCGAGATGAACTGGCTGCAGGACACACACACACACACACACACACACACACACACACACACACAGTATTAACAGCAGTGCGACAGTATAATTCATTCATTCATTCATTATCTTCCGCTTTATCCTCTATTAGGGTTGGGTTCCCCATGCCCATCCAGGGGAGAACGTCTCGGGCGCTGGGCAGATACACCCAGGACAGGGCGCCAATCTATCGCTGGGCACACACTCACTCACACAGACACACACACACTCTATATGGGGCAATTTGGAGAACACAATTGAATTGATCCATGTTTTTGGACTGTGGAAGGAAACCGGAAAACCCGGAGACAGTATAATTATTACTGTTAATTTTTTTAATACTCATTAATGGTATATATAGTAAAATCAAAAAAAGGTTCAACAGATAACATTTTATTAACTATTATTTTTTTAGTAACAAAACCCAAAACCAAAAACATCACTCCCCAGAGCAGAGCCATCAGGTTTCAGCTCCACCTCTACAAGTTTGAGACGCACCTTAAAGACGACAGCCGGTGAGAATAATAACAATATATAGAATACAGCAGCGATACTGCAACAGAGCGCTTTATCCTGTTAAAGACAGAGGCTGGATGACAGCAGAGTTCAGATCTATAACTCTGTTGATAAAGTGAACTGCTACATCACAATAAATTATTCAAAAACTTCAGAAACACACTGATCTGATGTATAAGACACTACATTACATTAACACAACAGAAATGCATAGACGCCCCTGCTCTATCCTCTCTAAACTAATCCTGTGTTCTTTTGCATTGAGGACACATACAGGTCACTCGTTTAGTCTGTAAAGGCCGATTTGATCAGAAGAGAAAATTAGAATTAAACAATGAGACAGTCAAGTCAAGGTCTCCTGGAGTCTGATCCACTTTATTATTTATACATGATGATGTACAGCAGATCAGCCTGTCCTCATTCAGAGCTGACAAAGTGAAGGACATTACTACATTACCTACTGCTGACATCACACACACACACAAACACACACACACCCTTCCTGATCACTTTAACCTCAACGTCCCACAAACTATAAACAGATTTGCAGAACTTGGCGAAAAAAGAGAACAGGATAAGAAAATAATATCAGGGGAAGTAAATGATTCAGTCAATTGATTCTCTTTCAGATTTAACTTCAACTACACTTAGTTCATGAATGCATCTGGCTGACGATGTACAGAAATGTGAATCTGTCGACAGTCGGTTTATTTTTATTGTGATGCAGCTCACATTTATTTACAGCATTATTTTCTGTGCATAAAGATTAACATTAAGATCCAACCACGTACCATACAGAACATGACAGAACATGAACCCTGCAACCTCCCCCATTAAAATTAAGGCTGAATACACAGAGAGATTGAAAAAAGAGAAACTGAAAATGCCTCGTCCCATCTCCTCACAACGAGAAAATCAAAAATAAAATTAGAGACTACACTGGAACACAATACGGGAGGCACAGTGTTCAATTGCCCCTTAACAGAACCGTCACATGACTGACTGGAAAACAATCTCAAAGGTTTCACTGATTCAGCGAAACTTTAATGATGCTTTTATATGATGATGTTTGATCTTCTGAAACTGTAACGTTGTAATTAAGAAGCTTAAACTAAATGTAAAGCAGCACAGTCACGTTCTCAGGACTAAAACGGAACCTTCTTACTATGAGGAGACAGAGCGACAATCACGGTAGCACTCTACTGTGTTCGTTTGAAAGTAAATATAATTTGGGGAATCAGGTTTGTTTGCATGGGTTTCCTTTGGGTTCTCTGGTGTTGTCCCACAGCCCAAAAACATGGATACAAAGTAAATTGCCCCCTATCAAAACTGCCCCTATATATTGTGTGTTTGTGTGAGTGTGTTTGAGTGAGGGTGAGCCCAGTGATGGATTGGAGCCATTGGGTGGGTGTTCCTGCCCAAAACCTCCTCTTGATGGGCATGGAGAACACCCCCGCCCCCCAATATAAGATTAAGTGGAAGATAATGAATAAATGTAATTTGGTTTCCAGGTTTTCCGTTTACAGTTCAGTGCTGCGATGAGAAGTAAGCAGTAGAAGGTGGCTCACATTTCAGAAGTGCATTTTCTGATTTCTGGCTCATATTCTGACCAATGACTCTCTTTATATAGCTTCACGTCTGGACTGAATCAGGACTGAAATTTGAACACATGAACAGATCTGCAGCAGTCTCACTTCATCTGTTGATTATTTACACATTAATAAAAGACCTAAAGCAATCATGGCTTCAGCTCATACAGTGATGCTCCTGAGCCGTTGCGTCGACCTGCTGTGGTGCTTGTACTCTGTAATGGCTACACTTCAGAGCAAATCACTCACGTGCAGAGTCTGCCACTCGCTGCTCTTCACTCTGGTATCCAGTTGCCCGTGCACCAGCTCGCCGTCCTCGCTGTCTGAGCCCTGCTGAAGTCGCTGAGGCTGAACGATCTGCTTCTCTCCGTGAGTCAGGACGTTAAAGTTACTGAGGGTCACATCCAAACTTCCTCCTCCTCTTCCTCGCCATGGCTGCGATGCAGTGCTCCAGCCTGGAATACAGTGAGAGGAGAGCATGGCCATGTTGAGTTAATTGAGTCACATGAGCCAGAACATTAAAACAATACCTGAAGTAAGACACAGGAAGAGAAACCATGAGATAAGGAGTGACAGAGAAAGACACACAGGAGAATAAAACTCAGAGATGAAGATATTTCAAAATAAAAGAGAAAGACAGGAATACATACACACAAAGTGAAAGAGTGAAAAACACACAAAGAGTAAGAGTGATACACTGTACACAGTGTGTATGAGACAGTAAGAGAGAGAAAGAATATTAAGTAAGAGAAACACAAAGATTGGAAAAGGAGTACAGTGAGACGGGGGAGGGGGTTGGCAAATTAACAGTTTCTGCATGTTTGCATGTTCTCCCCATGTTGACATTCAGGTTGCCTTCCACAATAGAATAATCAGCATACCAAACGGCCGCTAGTCGCACATCTGAACCTTATTGTGATGTATTGGACGGAGTTAATGGTGGAGTGTGGTATATAAGGATGGAGTTACAGGTGGAGTGTGGTATATATGGGCAGAGGAGTCTCAGGTGGAGTGTGTATATGGGTGGAGTTACAGTTGGAGTGTGGTAAATATGGGCGGAGTCTCAGGTGGAGTAAGGTGTATATTAGCGGAGCCTCAGGTGGGGTGTGTATATGGGCAGAGTCTCAGGTGAAGTGAGGTGTATATGGGCGGAGTCTCAGGTGGAGTGAGGTGTATATGGGCGGAGTCTCAGGTGGAGTGAGGTGTATATGGGCGGAGTCTCAGGTGGAGTGAGGTGTATATGGGCGGAGTCTCAGGTGGAGTGAGGTGTATATGGGCGGAGTCTCAGGTGGAGTGAGGTGTATATGGGCGGAGTCTCAGGTGGTGTGAGGTGTATATGAGTGTGAATAAACATCAAGATCAAAAGCAGAATGCAGTGAAGGTTCTAAAGGTCATCACACTGTGGTTCTCCTACAGAGTAGAACTGCAGCCCAAAATATTCTGTTCATTCATCTTAAATTAATCATCGGAATTATTTAATTGTTATTTAACATTTTACTTTTATCAAAACTAGCAAAAGACATTTAAGGGTCGTTTTAATTCCTACAGATCAACAAAGAACTAACTTTATGAAATGAATTAACAGCAATAACAAACATTTCGGATCATAAAACTGAAGATCCGATCAGGTTCTGATGAATCTAAATAAAGCCACATAAAGGGAAGGACTGGATTTAGGTCACTGCAGTGTGAATGTCTAAGATAATGAATCGCGTTCGTGCTTCACACTTCAAATAGGAACAAAATAATCCGAATTGGGTCAGTGAGACTCCAGAGTGAGTGTCAGGTGATTTCACCTCGGCTGTAACCAATATGACTTTCAATATGATTTTCTGCTAAACCATTGATCCTCTGATCCGGTGAAACGCACGTGTATAGATGTAGAATACAGATGGAGGGGATGTACTCTGTAGGGCCGCACGGTGGCTTTTGGCATGTTCTCCTCTCAGCGCTATGGATTCCTAGTTAGAATCCCCATCTGGGTGGAGTTTCAATGTTCTCCCCGTGTTCGCATGGGTTTCCTCCGGGTTCTCCGGTTTCCTCCCACAGTTCAAAAACATAGATCAAGTCAATTGAATTCTCCAAATTGCCCCATATAGAGCGTGTCTGTGTGAGTCAGTGTGTGTCCAGCGATAGATCGGCGTCCTGTCCTGGGTCTATCTGCCCAGCGCCCGAAACGTTCTCCTCTGGATGGACATGGGGACCCCCCGAGACCCTAATAGAGGATAAAGCGGAAGATAATGGACGGATGTACACTGTAAGGGCGCGTGAACACGCACGCTCTCCTGCGGCGCCGCAGCGCAGAAACGCCGGGCTCGCTGCTGCGCAGGCCGCCTGGAAGTTTGCGCAGTAAATCGGGAGGGGTGAGCTCGCCGCGCTTACCTGTAACGGAGACCGCAGCGCACAGGAGGAGGCACCGCGCCGCCCGCATGGCCTTCACATACTACCGCGCTCCGGCTTCCAGGCGAAGGACAAATCCGCTGGCACGCCACCCACCGGCAAAATGGCACTCAGGACGCCCGCCGGCTTTCTACCGCATCCTGGTGGCAGTTCGGTTCGGTTCGGTTCGGCTCGGCTCGGTTCGGTTCGGTTCGGTTCGGCTCGTGGCAGGAGCTCGCGCGCGCTGTCAGTCAGAGTCGGGCGCGCGGAGCTCTGCAGCACTCTGCAACCCGCGCTCGCCCGCACGCGCTCGCTAATCGCAGACCTGCGCTGAGTGCAGCAGGCGGAACCGCTCCGGATTGGCTGAGACGTCGCCAGTGGGCGGTGCTTCGCAATGCGGCGCTCGCTCCGAGGTGCTCGGTCTCGTCGACGCGCGTGCGCAAAATCAAAAACGCCGCGCGCGACCGCACCACGTGCGCATGCGCGAGCAATTTTCGCTCTCTGTACGTCCAGCCCGTCATCAGATCCGACCGAACCGAAGATTAAATTTTATTAAAAAAAAAAAAAAAAAACGTTTAAAGATCAATTTTCAATCAGTTGAAAAAATTTTTCAGGGGACAACACCGTGCCGCCCGTTGGTGGTTTAGCACGTTCTCCTCTCAGTGCTATGGATTCCTAGTTCGAATCCCAATCTGGGTGGAGTTTCCATGTTCTCCCCGTGTCCGCGTGGGTTTCCTCCGGATTCCCCCACAGTCCAAAAACAAGGATCAAGGTCAATTGAATTATCCAAATTGCCCTATATAGTGTGTTTGTCTGTGGGAGTGAGTGTGTGCCCAGCGATTGGCGTCCTGTCCTGGGTGTATCTGCCCAGCGCCCGGAGCGTTGTTTCCTGGATGGGCATGGGGACCCCCCCTCCTCCCTCCCCACGATCCTAATAGAGGATAAAGGGAAGATAAATAGATGAATATTTACACCAGCTTCCTGTGCTACCTTAAAAATAAACAATACCGCGATATTATCAAACACGAGGTACTTATAATCTTAAATTATATCACACTGCTAACATATGTCATTAATTCAGAACCATCATCTGGTTCTTGCAGACAACAGCTGGATCTCCATGCACAACCCCCCCCCCCCCCCCCGGACTCGACTACCTTAAAATCTACGCTGCCATCTCTGTCTGTAACTTTGGTTCCACAATTGACACACAGCAAGAACTATAGAGACTATAATGCCTACTAACGTTTTATTTGCCTGAACCCATACATTTTAAGACTGCCTGCTTGAACTCTTCTGACCTGTTGAGGTCGCTGTCTCAACAGTGATGAGGTAATTCCTAAATCTGCCCCTCTCCCATCACCTGTACAGTACAAAAATGGTGCCAATAACTGCTATAAAATGTTCTGAAATGAAAACATCAAACCTCCCGGTTTCAGGGCCATGAAGCCGTGTCATTAATCTGTATGAATACACCGCATACAAGTGTAAAATAACAAAATACTCACGTTCATTTAAAGTAAAAAAGTTAAAATGCAAGTTTATTTAGTTGTATTTAAAAACATTGTTTAATAAACATGATCAAATCTTCAGACATACAAAAACAGTTAAATATACAAAATATCATAATCATCTGTTTCAATAGCAGCTGTACAACATCGGCGTTCCGATCCAGCTTCAGTCTGTACAATCCACAGAGGGATGGTTTGAAGTTACTTGATCGGTCAGCGATTTGTTTGAGGTCAGTTTGTTTGTTAGCTTACTAAACGCAGATTTTAATTCAGATTTCATCCAGCAGAACTGCCATTTCATTTCAGCAAGCAGGAGGCTGCTGATGATCTACATCATACTGATGATCCCTATTACATTACAACACACTAACAAATACCACCAGAATACTGCGCACCACCGCCCATAATACTGTACATCACACCATTACCAAGGAATCATGACCAAAATGTGAACCTCGTTTTATTTTGGGAAATGATGGCGGTTTCATGTCACTTGCATCCCTCCGACTTCTCATTCTTCAGCTCATATTGTAACCTCACCAAGCTCCACCCTGACCTTCACGCACCATATCCTGTAGACTACTACGAGTTCAAGCGCCAAACACACTGCTGACTCAACACACACACACACACACACACACACACACACACACACCAGGTCGAACTGCAGCACTCAGACTAATTGCATGACATCCCCTGCAGAGAACCTTCATTAAATTAGCAATGCAAGGGACCTAAACCTAAAACCACTGTTGGTAAGTAAGGGTCAAACGGGGTTCAGGTGGCCGAAGCTGCAGAAACTCCAGAGAACGTTAAAGGAAAACGTTTCAGATTTTACAGCAGATCAATTTAAAAAAACTAAGAAGTCTGATGATTTATTAATGCTGAAGCTACATCAGAGCACATGGTGCAAATACAAACGACTTAATGCTGCACCATGGAGGCCTAACAGAAAGAAAGGAAAGCATGGAAGCTTCATTTCATTAAACATTAACATGTAGATTTAAAAGGAGTTGTACCGTACAAGATTTAAATGTGGTTTCTGTATTGCTGGCCGTCACTCTGGGGGACCTTAATCACACATTCTGTAGTTTTGGAGGCAGATTTGTTGCCCCTGCCACCTTACACATCACACACAATGCAATTCACCACCCACAGTTAATGAAAAAGGATGAAAGGGGCAGTTAATTAAGTTACTAATCACTGTAAGTGAATCAGATACTTATATAAATTCATAAAAATTACTTTAAGCATCTTACATTTACGCAGAAACTTGATTGTTGGTTTAAATGATGTTTAGTGTTGGATGGCTGGTATGAGGCTGAGATGGATGATAAATTTGAGGGTTGATAGAAGAGATCTGATGGGTTACCTGGATACAGCAGGAATCAATAAGAAATGAAGACCAGTTGTAAATTAAAGTGAGACTAGTGCTAAACTGTACTATATGCCAAGACACCGTTATGTATCTAACTATTGTCCACATTTAGCAGTTAATGCTTCTGGAATTACCACGTCCCTGAAAGCAGCGCGAGAGAACATGGAGGTTGCAGCACCTTACATAGTTGTGTGGTGTATCCCCCGTCCTGCATCCCAGCACCGGAGCTCTGCAGGAGCACCGCCAGGTCCAGCTCACAGCGACTGTCTTTGGGCTGTACACAAACGCCGGGGGTGAGCCGTGACAACAGACCTGAGTCCCAGTCTGATTCGGAGGAATGTGGGGAGAAGGTGACGTCCGGGATGAGCATGGACTCGATCAAGACAGATGACATGGACTGAGAAGGTAGCGATGCACTGGAGCCCTGGCTGCATGCAAGAAAAGATTTCTCCGGAAAGAGCGTAGGAGGTTCCAGGAATGGAGGCAGATGCTGGACATCATCATAATAGAAGGGGTAGAGTTCAGGAGGACACAGATTCTCCACCAGTTTGTGTCTGGTTTTGATCTTCTGAGCTTTAGGAACTTTGGTGACTTCCAGAAGTTCAACCTGCTGTGTCATTTCTCTCTTTGTATCCAAGACTATTAAGGGATCAAATCTAACACAGGTACTGTGATGGTCTGACTCTGATCTCAGATTGGTCCTTTTCCTCTTGGAGGTTTCCGGTGACAGACACAAAGCACTACTTCGTTTCTTGAGGTTTGGTTCTGTAGAGAAACCAAAAGGAAACAGTGGCAACTGGAGATGTGGAGATGGTGTGTTGGGAGAGAGGACCGCTGGGGAGGCTCTGCATTGACTCGTTGAGAATTCATCTGATGTGGGGGTTAATCGTCCTGAACCCCATTTGCTGTGGGTTAAATGTGATTCGGGATTCTGTGATGTCGGTCCAAACACTGGACTCTGGGGTTTATCATTATTCACTGAACAGAAACCAGAAATAAGAGAATTGTGGTTTGCTTCTGTGAGAAGCTCAATCTGATCTCCATCAGGTCTGATGGTGCAAACATCCTGAGGTTCCAGATGTTTTGGGGACTGAGGTAAGGAAACATCTGCTTTCACACTGCTCTCTGAGGTTTGATTTTCCCCTGAAGGCACAATGTCACTTTTATTTTGTTGCTCTGGTTCTGCAGGAGCTTCAACAGCGCCACCTGACAACCTAATCACAGATGGAAACAAACATCAGACCTGGTGACATCACTCGGGTTAAGATATGCAGATCCATTAGGCTCATCACCTCTTGTTTGGTAGCAACATGGTGGTGTTTATAATGAACATTGCACCCTCAGCACAATGGGTCAAACGAGACTAAATACTATCTGCATAATGTAATCAATGAGGCAATCACCGGTTGATGAGAACGTGTTTTGGTGGACATGATAGATCCATGAAAACATGAGCCATACGATGTATCAGCTGATCCACCACCGTGTAGTTCTTATGGTCCTGAGCGAAATTGAGATGAAGCTCCGACTGCAGGTGCTGATGGAACAACAGAGAGCTGTTTATGATATTGTTTTTAGCAGCACTTCCTCCCACCCCCCCAGAGATGACCATCTAACCATGCTTACTTTATCCAAGTGTTCATAGTTGATCAGGCAGCACTCACAGTAACCCATGCTCTTCTTCTTCTGTAAGATTTTGGGTGGAGCTGCTGATTTACTGATAACCGTGTCCTCTGGTTTCCTGAGAGTAATAAAGTTATACATTTTTCTTCAGCTCATGAGAGAACACAGTGCTGAATGAACCCTGACTGTAGGGGGAGTGAAATCTCTGTATATAGGGGCTTAGTGTTACAGGACAGATAACAGACGATGAACGATACAAGCATTCAGTCCAGTACCAACAGCCAGCTCAGACCCTTCCTTACCCGAGTGTGTTGCTCTGCTCCTCTGTCCTCCGTTCAGGTTGCCGGGGTGCAGGACTCTCAAACGGACTGTATCCTCTCCTGTAACTCAGCGTGGGGAAGATCAGAGCCTGAAGATGGAGCGGTCTGTACTTCCTGTAGGCATCAACATCACAGTCATTTACAGTATAAACAATGACTTCAGTACAAAGTACACAATACTATGACCTGTTTTTGGGGGGAGGGGGGAATGAGGGGCTAAAGCCTCATTATTCATGGGGATAGAGATGGAGTGTCAGGGCAGTACAGCATCTCTAAGGAAAGTAATAGCATGGTTAACTATTGTTAAAAAAAAATATACATACAGACCTGGGGAGAACATGCTAACCCTCCACCCTTGGCTGGCTGAAATTAAACCCAAGACCTTCTTGCTGTGACGCAAGAGAACCTATCAACTACTCAACTGTTTCAGCAATCAACATTTTATTGCTTAATTACATAAATTCTTTTATTATTCTTATAGCAATAGAAGCATTTAGATATATTAATGTATATATGTATAAATATAAGATACATGGTTTCATATTTTACTGAAAAGCATTTTAAGGCTTTCTCTCTCCCCCCCCCCCCACACACATTGGGATTAATTAATTCAGAGTTAAGGTCCTCGTCCTCATTAGCTAATGGCAGGTGAGTAAAGTTTCTTTTAGCACTTCAGATCTCCTGCTTGCCCTGAGATGTGTGAAACGGACACCAGCCCGATAAAAGCACTCATGTAGGGGTCCAGCCTCGGCATGATACCCACGCAAATCAAGTTAATGAAAATTCAATGCTACTTCATTAAATAAAGCACCAGCTGGAGGTGAAAGGTGACCCTCTTCAACCACAAAACAAGTTCATGAACACAGATCTGTACTCCATTACAAAATCAACAATAAGTTTCATGTATGCACAGTGGATCATCTATAAACACACACACATACACACACACACTTTATAATATGATTTACAGTAGTTTCACACAGCAGAAGGATGGTGAAATGCTCACCTGCTACAGTCCTCCACTTTCACAAAGTCTCCTTTCAGACCAGCAGCTGCATCAGGGTTAAAAACACTCCATCTTTATAGGTTCATAAACAGTTAAATAATAATCACACAAACCACAAATCCCTATGAAACACAATATGAAAAGAAAAAAAGAGATACCTTTAATTACACACAGGCCTGAAGATTTACTCGTCTTCTATAAAACAAACATACACACACAATTCTAATATATAATGTAAAACATTTTTTTTAGTTCTTAAATGATCATTTGAATAAGAAACCTTTTTAAATTCTGGAATTAAAACGGATTCTTCACAGGAAACAAAACAACTTAATTGCTTTTAAAAGAACATACATTAAAATAACATTAATTAGCAGTAATTTAATAAATAAATCTCACCTCACTCCGCTTGGTTATTTTTCTTGACAGGTCTGATGTCAGCTCCTTTATTAACTTTAGGAACTCTAAATTATTTTTTTACAGACAAAAATAAAGGGCTATAAATTGAAGGTTCTCACAGAAAGCTCAGAGCGCCATCTAGAGACATCTGTGTTGTGCACAAATTTGCTTTAATATCAATTATTTGGAATACACTCCGTTTTGTTTTTATATTCACTTCCATTAACTACATTACTGCATTATATTGTATTATTAAATAATTTATTAATTATCTAATTTCTGTTGTGATTCAGTAAAACTAATTTGATTATATATATATATTTTTTTTATTAAATGTGTGTTGTTTACCTTCGATGCCGACAATCTTCACCCCCCAAGAGCGAGCATGACTCAACACACTACTCACATTGTTACAGATGGCTTTTTTTAACAAGGCCTTCCCCCGACTCCCACACA
Source organism: Corydoras maculifer (assembly GCA_019802435.1). Classification (NCBI taxonomy): domain Eukaryota; kingdom Metazoa; phylum Chordata; class Actinopteri; order Siluriformes; family Callichthyidae; genus Corydoras; species Corydoras maculifer. The sequence goes on along the minus strand of JAFMOD010001066.1, from coordinate 132,705 downwards.
CCTGTCAATCAAATATCACAAACTCGTTCACTCTCTTATTGTGCTTTTATAACACATTTCATTCCTCTGCACATGGAACTGTCCATCAGAGGGCTGTTGTGGTCCACTTATCTTTTTAAACTACCTTTTTTATATTGTTTCTATTTTCTATTCAGACACTAAAATTCCAGACTGACACATGTTTCTAACACCACAGTTCATTAATTCACCACAATGCAATTGTTATTCTTTTCAGATTAACATCAAAACAGAGTATAAATCACTGATTTAGTATAATTCTCTGCTGATTCCCTTCAATAAAAAACCCACATGTGATCTAAAACATTTTAGTTTACTTTGTGCCATAGACCCTCTCTTGATTCTGTATGAATCTCTACTGATTTACTTCTTAATCATTTGTGACTCAACATGTTTCTATTTTTATCACACTGTATCAGACCATCCACTAGTAATTTATTATAATTCTTAACTCAGTATAAAAACAGACAATTTCCGTGTAATTTCCTTACCGCTGCTCTCTGGGTTCCCGGACGCTCAGGTGTGTTACTGCCGCTCTCTTTGTTCTTTCCGGGTGTAGCTACACGGAGATTTAAAGCCTCTCGGTTTCCAGTGACGACAACATTTACATCCCGATGCAGAAAACTCTCCACTCTCTGTAAATAACGATATTAAGATGACTTGGAATTACTGTGCACTTCGTATCTAGGCCAAATTAAGTAACAAATCAAAAAGAACAAAAACGGTCATGTGTCTATTTGATCATAAACATACCCTCCACTCTATTTTGGAGTTGCTGTATCATTGTTTCTTTAGTGTTTTTTTTTTCTTCTTTAGTGTGAAAATCTGATGCTTATTTCTTTTGGTTTTGCACCTGCAGTGACAGTCATGCATCATCATGCCCCCGGTGCATTGAGAATACTGATCCCCATCAGTGGTGTCATTCACACAAGGGCACAAGAGGCTTGGTTAAAAACTAAACGAATGACTAGAAAAGTTCAGATGGGAAGTAAAGGTATAGAAGGAGCTTTATACAAGCCTTTAATGGTTATCTTTTACATCCAAATTAAACATGTAAACAATGTCACTGTTTGTGCAGAAATAATTTCTTACGCTTCTAAGATTAGACCTTTATGTTATTTATGCACCAATCAGTCGTGGAATTTAGTTTGGAAGCAACTGAGAATCAAGCAGCTTCACCTTTTTTTCCCCCTAACTTTTAGTTTTAGCCCGAATTTTTTACAAACAGTATAAGAAACCTCCTCGTCTTGAAGCACCGCCTTTGTTGTATTTTGTAGATGACACATAGGAGTGGGATTTGTTTCAGGTAAAATAAAGACAGCAAATTGAGACCTACTTACTGTTACAACAACGCTCAAGACATGCAATTTGTTGATGTAGATAATTTTTTTGTACATTCATCACCTGATTGTTTGACAGTAAAAATTTAATTAGCTATGAAGAGATATTCATTCATTCCTTATCTTCCACTTTATCCTATATTAGGGTCGCGGGGGGGTTCCCCATGCCCATCCAGGGGAGAACGTTTCTTGCGCTGGGCAGATACACCCAGGACAGGGCGCCAATCTATCGCTGGGAACACACTCACAGACACTCTTCATGGGGCAATTTGGAGAACTCAATTGACTTGATCCATGTTTTTGGACTGTGGGAGAAAACCGGAGAACCCGGAGGAAACCCACGCGGACATGGGGAGAACATGGAAACTCCACCCAGATGGGGATTCGAACCGGGAACCGAGAGGAGAACAAGCTTAACCACTAAGCCACCCATGAAGGGATATGATCGTAAAATAATAATAGTACACAGTATTAAAGATGGCGGCACGGTGTCTTAGTGGTTAGCACGTTCGCCTCTCAGCACTAGGGATTCCCAGTTCGAATCCCCATCTGGGTGGAGTTTCCATGTTCTCCCCATGTCTGCGTGGGTTTCCTCCGGGTTCTCCGGTTTCCTCCCACAGTCCAAAAACATGGATCAAGTCAATTGAGTTCTCCAAATTGCCCCATATAGAGTGTGTCTGTGTGAGTGAGTGTGTTCCCAGCGATAGATTGGGCATGGGGAACCTCACCGCGACCCTAATATAGGATAAAGCGTAAGATAATGAATGAATGAGTATTAAAGATCAGAACAGGGATGTGGATGAGACTTGTTACCCCTCCTAGGCAGGTGATGACGTTAGTAAGTGAGGCTTCTGAACGACTCCTTATTTCATCCAGATAGAAGGATTTTCCTGTCAGGGGCTGGGAGCTGGATTTGGACCCCAGCAGTTCATTCAGCACCGACACAGACTGCATCCCACCTTCAACACACAAACACACGTGTTATACTGCTGCACAGAAGCCTAGACCTCGAATAGAACAGAATCATACACTATTAAAGATGGTTTACATTCCACATTAAGTAAAATCATTACATTATTGTATTTAACTGGGAATTCATTTGAGCCCTGGTTGAACTCCATACATTAGTGTTAGCAACTATGCTAACCGAACCAAAGGTCGGTAAATATAAACATTACAAAATTATCTGAATTTCCTACCTGATACGCAAAGGTTAACTTTTTGTAAAGGTGTCTTCTATAAAACGATGAAAAAAAGTGTAACGTGTATAAATAAATTCACATCGATTCCGTGTGTTGGAACCGTTTTTCAAAATCCCCTCGCAAACACATCGGCTCCGCTTTAATCGGGTTCAGTCCCGAATCACATCTAGTAAACTTGACAGGGTGCTCGAATGCGCTGGGAGGTCGCTTGGTAGTGAACAGAGTGAAGTGAAACAATAGTGATTTGGGATTTTGAAAACGGTAGAGTGAGATCTATAGCGCCCTACGCTGACCTGGCTGAGATATTAGCACTACAGCACAATTCAGGTCTCTTCAGTTTGGGCTTTGATTTAGTTTTAATCTTTATTCAGTTAAAGTGCATATATACAACCTGTTGTAATAATAACTAATAACTACAACTGTACTATATTATATATAAAATACTTTACTGATTATATATAATCTAAAATTTCATTTATGGAAAAAAACACATTAAAGGCCTATATAATTAAAGTTTATATTTTCAAAACTACCACAAGGTAGTGCTATTTTACTGCAGCTACAATAATAATGATTATATGGACGACATGGGGCGGCACGGTGGCTTAGAGGTTAGCACGTTCGCCTCTCAGCACTAGGGATTCCCGGTTCGAATCCCTATCTGGGTGGAGTTTCCATGTTTTCCCGTGTCTGCGTGGGTTTCCTCCGGGTTCTCCAGTTTCCTCCCACAGTCCAAAAACATGGATCAAGTCAATTGAGTTCTCCAAATTGCCCCATATAGAATATGTATGCGTGCGTGTCTGTGCGCCCTGTCCTGGGTGTATCTGCCCAGCGCCCGAAACGTTCTCCCCTGGATGGGCATGGGGAACCCCACCGCGACCCTAATATAGGATAAAGCGGAAGATAATGAATGAATGAAGGACAACATGGCGAGTCTGTGATTAATTAAAATGCTTACCTTAAAGTAGGATTTGACTTCCTGGGCAGGGTGAACAACGTCCCTCCTGTGTATATTTTGCATCTTCTCCTTATGTTGACATGTGTAGTACAGGACGTGATGTTGGTCTAGTAATCTGAAGGTTGACCGTTTAAACATGTTCCTGTCCAGCAAAGTTACCAGCGTGGGCCCTTGAGCATGGCCCTTAACCCTTTTTGCTCTAGAGGTGCTGTATCATGGCTGACTTTGACCCTCAATCATCAATTTGGGATGCTTGCAATGGTGGAAATGTCAGATAACACATATTGAGGATTCTTTTTATTTTTTATTCTACCCTGAAAATGACACTTTACAGGTCAGACAGCACAAACACGTGTCTGATTCCTGTTCGCTGTGGTTAACCTTACACTGAATAACATCTGTAATTAAAATGATTGGTCCCCACGGTGCATAAGAAATAACATCTGATCTGCAGCAGAAAATAAGATGAAGGTGAAATCCAAATTCGGGCTTGATGGCCCACACAAGTCTGTAAAACTATTACAAATTGAAAAAAAAATCTGAATGCACTAGGGATTTCCGGTTCGAATCCCCATCTGGGTGGAGTTTCCATGTTCGCTCCGTGTCCGCGTGGTTTTCCTCTGGGTTCTCCGGTTTCCTCCCACAGTCCAAAAACATGGATCAAGTCAATTGAGTTCTCCAAATTGCCCCGTATAGAGTGTGTTTGTGTCTGTGAGTGAGTGTGTGCCCAGCGATAGATTGGCGCCCTGTCCTGGGTGTATCTGCCCAGCGCACGAGACGATCTCCCCTGAATGGGCATGGGCGACCCTAATAGAGGATAAAGATAATGAATGAATGAAAAGCTGAACGTCTAGATTTTAATTATAATGCTGTAGACGATTCAGAACGCACGTTGATGCAAGCACCTGATTTGACCCACACCTGCCTGCAGTACCCTCAAAAACCAACAGAGGGAGGAAGAGCTCACCGACAGCTCCAGCAGATCAGGCTCCTTGTTTACACTTAATTTACTGTGAACGGCGTTTGCATTGAGTTCTAGATTTCCAGTTGTAGAACTTTCCCGCTTTTATCTAATTTCCTGTAAAGCAATGAGCATGTTTTGTTTGTTTGCTATTTCAATAAGAAGAACAAAATGATTGCGTATTGCACCTTTAATATAAACACTCGATACCCGAAGTTGAACGCACTTGATGTTAGCACCGAGAAAAAGTAAAAGGTGGAGGTTCTGATCCACGCTGGACTCGTGGTGATGTCCAGCTTAGCTTAAAGGAAACTTTCAATCTCCCGTGGAAGGCTGGAGAGAAGTTGACCAACACATCTGCGCATCGTTGTTTAATTTTTGGACGCAGAGAGCGGAGACCGGTACAGAAAGCAGATGCTGGCGGTGTTTAGGAAACCTGCTGATGGTAACGCGCCTCTCGCTCCGGTTATTTTGCTTATCTTCCTTTTGTAAGAAACTCTGCCAGCGCGTGATTTAAAGAAAACAACAAAGCTCCGTGCATCTTTCTTTCATTTCGCGAGACAGGGGAACAATCACGGCATGGCAGCTGTGTGCAGCTGTGCGCGGCCGGCGGAGGCGGCAGCAGCGCCGCTGTTCTCTGCTTTCTGGTTCTGATTCCGACTCCAGGCTCCGAACGCCGATTCCTGATTTCGCTCGCATTCTCCGGTCTCACGCGTCGGGTTGAGCCGCCGGCCGCCGCCCGTCCTCTGTCCTCATCCCATCCGCTCACACGGCAAGATAGAAAAGCCGATAAAACTAATCTAACAAACCCTCAGACACACAATTCCTGAATCAACTCGGAAAGCTTTTTAACGCTGTATGATCTACAAACATATTTTTGGTTCCGTAACAAACACATTATGACTCTGTTCTGAACTGAACATTTAAACATCTTTTTTTTTAGCTTTAAAGACTCTATTAAAGACCTTTACATTAAATGGTTTATAGTTTCTCAGTGTTTCTGTATTATCATGAATACTGTCCTAACAAAAATAAAACCCCTCAGGTCACTGATGGTGTTTAGATGAAGCTGTATAAACTGCTCACTGAAACCTGCTGGAGCTCACAGCGCATCTTCAGATTCTGTTAATGCCTGGTGCTTTTATAAAGTGGCAGGTTCTGGGTTTGATTCCCAGTCGGGGCGAGGTGCCCGTTTGGTTTTACACTTGGAATCCCGTTACTGGGTTCAATTCTCAGTTGGGTGCCAAAGACTGCACAGCGCCACGAAGGTCCTGGGTTCGAGTCCCAGTGATGCTGAAAAAAGGGACTTTCTATGAGGACTCTGCATGTCCTTAACCTGGCTGTGTATCTTTTCACTGGGACTCTCTTTATCACCTACATTCCAAAGACTGCAGCCATACAGTAGAAGGGTTTGATTCCCAGTCAGGACATATAAAGGTCCTTTCTGAGAGGACTTTTATAGGCCTTCACGCCGCTGTGTGGGTTTATACTAGGATTCACATTTCAGTGACACGTTGATTATGTAAACTGAACAAAAGTAAATGTACAATGATTGTACAGCTACAGCAACATGAAGGTTGAACCAGTCAGGGCAAAAAAAGGTACTAAAAAGCCTCTGACTGTATAACTTATAACTGTCTCAGACATTAAAATCCCACATACAAAATAAAAAGAATTTACCATCACTATAATGTCTAATGATTATACTTTTTTTTGTTCACAACAGGCCAAATTGCTGCATTTTATACGATGCAGACTTGGTTGAAGTTCCCACACTACATTAAAGTTTGGATTTTAGTATGAAGGTGCATAACAATGGCCTCATTAATGTTAAATCTTATTCTTTTCATTCATCTACCAGCAGATCACTGGATCAGGTTTATTTCTAAAGCTCTGAATGAATAAATTCAAATGTTATTGCTTCCCTCAAACAAGGTAAGGTGCTAGTGGTCTTTGGCATGATCATTTTAACCTTTAGACTTTAGACGTGCATCCGGGACTCGTCCCTTTTTAAGTCTAAAGACATGTTGTAGCTTATAGCAATAAAATTCCTTCATTCAACCATCTCATCCGAACATCTCCCTCCTCAGATCCAGACAGACGGCTTGCCCTCATCTGATTTGCTGCTGCAGCTGCTCCCTGCAGCTCCCCTACCAGCATCGCGTTTGTTTCTCTCGCACCTCTTCCTGTCATCAAGCTGCTGCTTGCCGTTCCTGCTCTTCTCCGGCACCTTATGGATCTGCAGGAAGTTGTCCTCAGTGCTGCCGTATTGCTGCTGATGCGTCGTCGGCTCCTCCTCCTTTTGTTTAAAAGGCACGGCTTCAGTCTTGACGGCAATGTTGTAGCCGGGCGGGGCCGAGGGGGATGACCAGGTCGACGCATACCTGCCGTAGCCACCTCGTGCGTCCTCTTCGCTGGCACCCACCTCATCGTCTGCGCTGTAGCGGCGCAACAGATCGAACATGGTGCCCAGTCCTAGGTGCAGCATCTCCCAGATATTTAGCAGCAGGCAGAGCGTGGTGACGCCATACATGATCAGCAGGAAGATAGTTTTCTCTGTCGGCCGGGAAATAAAGCAGTCGACAAGCTGAGGGCACGGCTTGCTCGAGCACACGTAGCGCGCAGGCACAGCAAATCCATACAGCATGTACTGACCAATCAGGAAGCTCACTTCAAGTGCGGATCTAGCTACAAGCTGAAGAACGTACACCCGCATCAGACCGTCGCGCTGAATCCGCTGCCGGCCGTCGTGCCTGGTTTTAGCACGGTTCGTTGTTCCTCCCAAACACTGTGGGGCGCTGTCGCTGCGGCTCTCCATCTCAGCTGCTTCGTAAATCATAGGCTCCTCCTCCTGGTCCTCCTCAATGTCCTCCAGCGCTCGATTGGTGCGTCTCTCCAGGTAGAACTTCCCGTTTTTGGATAATTTCAGGCTCTTTTCTTTGCCCTCCTCCAGCTGGGAGATTTTGTTGACGGCGTAACCGAGGTACATGAGCGAGGGCGTGGCCACCAACACAATCTGAAACACCCAGAATCGGACGTGCGAGAGCGGCGCAAAGGCATCATAGCACACGTTCTCGCAGCCTGGCTGCCCAGAGTTGCACACGAACTTGCTTTGCTCGTCATAGTAGATGGACTCGCCGCCCACTGCCGTCAGCACGATGCGGAAGACGACCAGCACGGTGAGCCAGATCTTACCCACGAACGTAGAGTGGTTGTGGATCTCCTCTAACAGACGAGTTAAGAAGCTCCAGCTCATGATGCAGTGCCAGAAGACGCACAACACTGCAACCACAAACAAACAGAGCGCATTTATTTGTCAACAATTATCATATAACAAAGATAATAAAACCAGTTTATAGTAGTTGTTATTTTTATTTAAGGGTGCAAGGAAACGAATGGAGGTCCATGCTACCCCCTTACCCCACTGAAAACAGATGTGTATGTGTGTGTGTGTTGTCCCTTTCCTATAAAATTTTCCTGGGCTCTATGGCCCGCTGAAATTAGCGTTCGTAATACATGTATCAAACTATAATCATGATCACCGTCTGCTTTAATGTCAGCATCACACCACACAATATTTTAAAGAGCATAAAAAAGTCAGGAAATATATTGGAGGTAAATTAGACCAGCAGCTGGCATTAAGGGAACCAACAGGAATGTGGGGCTCAGGAATTTGAATGAGGAAGATTAGACTGAGAATGAGCCAGTAAACACGCTGTTAAACGCTGGAGGAAGTTTCTCAGTCAGGTGTCCAAGTGTACTCTCAGCCTCAATCTGATACTGGGACAAAATGTCAGATTAGTTCTGCCTTTGCAGAGAAAGAGCTTCATAACCGGTCCTCTTATTTTAAAGATGTTGCACTTCAGTCTAATCAGCACAAACGGGTTTGGACCTTGACATTGCCGTGTGTGTAGAGGAAGTGAATCTGTCCCTCCTATTCAACAGAAGTCTAATTATTAGGCAGTCATTTAACATCCCTGTAAACTGGTGCCGGAGGCTTATAGACAGCAGTTTACTGAGCATTAAATTCTAACAAACCTTTGTAGAATTTGCCCAGAAGAAGACGAGGATGTTTGATGCATGGTTTCATTCTCAATATAAAAATACATAGAGGCAGTTCAGGGATTTTGCTCCTGGGAAGAATGTAACCGCTGCATTCCAAAAGTCCATCTACTGAAATGAGCAGAGGGTTTTAACGTCGACTGAAACCGAGGTTGCTGTTGATGAATTTGTTGCAATGTATAAAAAAGGCTTTGAAATCTTGAGGGAAGATCAGAGCAACGTTAGGAATTTTAATAGCCTAAAGTTTAGCGTTGAGGGCCGCAGTCCTCCTGCAGCAGTTCATCTCACCTCATCTGTTGCAAAGTTAGTAATGGCCTGATCTTATTGTAAAAAGCCAGGCATGAGGTTTCTGTAAGGCTGAGCACAAGAGGTCCACCAGGTGCTGGGAGGTCAGGTTTTCTACGAGGCCAATAAAATGCCATGTGATTCGGATCCTATAATACAGAATGGATCCAGGAGGTGACTGACGATTACAATTACATTTAGTAATTTTTTCAAAGTGACATACAGGTATTCCAATTGATAGAACACAGGATTACATACAGTATCCCAGGAGCAGTGAGAGTCAAGGCCTTACTCAAGGACCCACATTGGCAATGTCGGAGGACTTGGGATTGGAACCAACAACCCTAGGAATGATATCCCAACACCCTAAACACTGAGTTACCATTCCATGAATGATCTTGAGAGTGGGAACAATTACCTTTGAAATTATTATAGGTGGAGTATTTAAAATAATTTACCCAAACTAACATTTACAGACAATTGCAGCACAGACAGGACACAGTACATGGTGGAGCAGCTCACAGCTAGATCATTCTGGGTTTGATTCCCTTATCTGTGTGTACTTGACTTGTTAAACAACTAAACCCAGAGGGCCCACTCTGGACCTTTTTTTTTTTTTTAAACTTAATACAATCAATCATAACCCTAAAACATAACCCCCTGTATGCCTGTCCCTCTGGAGGAGTGACACTGAAAGAAGGTGTGTTTTAAATAATACATACGATTCTTAAATGATGATGTTTAATAAACTTAATATTTATCTGGGCTTTATAAAAGTTGCTAACATTTTATAGACTAACATGTAACATAGACTGAAAAATAAATCCTCAAATTTATCAACATTAAAAAAAGGTAGTTGTAGCTCATCCTGAGATGTAAAGATTTCAGGAGTCCAGTTTTTAGAAGCACTTAACATTTTGCACTGAGGGTTTGATCAGATTATATTAGCATCATTCAGGATCATTCAGGATCATATTTAGAGTGAAATGAACCCACAGAAAATAAAAAATAATGCCTACACATTGTTGCAAATATGTTAATATGTTATATGTTAATGCACATGCACCGTTCTTCATGCAGTTTAAAGATCTAAATGGGTCAAACTTACGGCCCAGGGGACCAAACTTACAGCCCAAACAACTGCCTGAAGCCCTGGGACATCCTGAGAGTAGCAAGCAAACCATTCACAACTCAGCCTTAAACAAGGAACCAGTAATTGTGGAAGAGACGCCGATTAATACACTAAATAAAGGAACAAGCTCCAAACAGGCTGATTTTTATATTCATGTGTAAAATTCAATTGTGCAGAATTCTCTGCAACTTGAGCAGAAGGTTAACGAGGCTTATAAAAAGTGCTGCCTAATTCCTCCTACAGCTTGAAGACCTAACCATGAACATTCTCTTTACGCTGGACCTGATTCTGCCAACACAGCCGGCCGGTAATAGGCTGTAGAGTATAGAAAAAACACCTCAAGTCATAAAAGCAGCGGGTCACGGGATTCCATATTTTACCATGTGATGCGTTGTGCCAAAACATAATGTGAAACACACACAGGCGCACAAACACACACACACACATACACACACCACACACATATGGACCACCAAGAAATGTGTGTTTGTGAAACCTACAACAGAGCTTCTTGACGTATTTCCAAGCAGGACCCCTGAAAAGCAAGAACATGGAACCAATCCCTTTCAAATCCACCTCATTAGCACCTGCTCTTTAATCCCACATCTATTTTCCCTCAGTTAGAACAAATTAAGCTTAATTTAATGAACTCAGCATCACACTGACCTTTCCTATGATTGTTGTTGTGATCCACCCCACTGCTCCAGCACCGTGTGTGTGTGTATGTGTGTGTGTGTGCTGAAGCCCATTGTGAACATGAAATTTTGTATTTAACTGAAGAATCTTCATCACTGGTCCTTCTGACCAAATTCCTCTGTGCAGAACGTTGTGTGCTTCCGAAAACTGGGTTCCTGAAATCTTTACACTGCAGGATAAGATACAACAATCAATAAAAAATTTTTTTAACGTTGGTGATTTTGTGGATTTATCTTTTAATGAATCTGTTACATGTTGTTCTATAAAATGACAGCAAGGCTCATGAAGCCCATATAAATGTTAAGTTTACAATCATAAGGGGGTTAAATAAACCAAAACATATTAAGAGTTCAGAATCCGGATTAAGAAAGTTTTCTTTTAACACAACACTAGTTGTTTTAAAAATCACCTCCATCGCCTTCTGTGGTGAATAAATAAGTTCAGACCCCGTTACATTTTCCTTTGTGTACATTTTTGAAGTGAACTTCACTGGATGACCCTCAGAATTATGAGAAGATTTAGAATCATAAATCAAACAGTGCCAAAGTCATGCTGATGATACAACTTTTTAAAACTCACTAAAAACACTAACACTAACTGTTGAGGTTTAAAGGCATTGCTCATAAACTAGTAAACAGACGGTTTGAACCTCAAACCTCCCGAACCTTATCAAACAAATTGCTACACCCTCCTACCCCGTACTACCAGACATGTTACCAGACATGTTAGTTATTATAAACCTGCAGTCTATCTGAGACCTGATCAATCAAGCCATTATATCCATCTTAAATACCAATACTGAGTGTTGACATCACTGAGGTTGGCTGATTTGTAAGCATTTAAATCAAAAATAATTTTTTGATCTAAAACTGTGCATCCTTTAGAATCCTACACATCAGATTCCAATCAACCATGTTTAGCATAATTCTTTCCATATGAACCTGACAATACTCTCTTGGATTTTTCCATGCGTATTTGTTTGTGATAGTGTGAAACTGTGTGTGTGTGTGTGTGTGTGTGTGTGTCTGTAAGATAAAGATGGGATGATTTGTGCAGTGTTGCTGATCTGGCTTACAGAATGGAAAAATCAACATAATCTCACAGACATTTTTGTCCTCTTTTATCATCAAACAAAAAAAAACACTCCACAATAGCAAATGAAATGCTTTTACAGAATTAATACATTCCACTACAAAGACTATGGACTAAAGACTAAGCTATAGAACTATAAATGCAGCAGCTGTTTTTTTGAAGACTCATACATGTTCTGTCTGGTTCTATTTGGTTCCTAATAATATGGCCAGAACTTGTTCGCTAACACAGAGCAGCACCTGACACAGTCAGACTATAAACTCACATCATCACACTGTGTTTTTAACAACACTCACAGGTTAAGGTTCCAAGCATAACACACACACACACACACACACACACACACACACACACACACACACACACACACACACACACACACAGAGCTAAAAGTGAATATATAAAGTAAAACAACATTACAATTAATACTTTTGTTTTCGTAGCGTATTTTAACACCATACATCAAAAAAAATGTGGACATCTGTATTACAAAAACAAGATAATTAATTTGAAATTACAAAAATGAAATCTTGAGGATGAAAAAAACTTCTTGAAACTTAACATCACCCATGAATGGGAATTTAAAATAATTATATTATAAATCATATATATTGTTACAGTTTATGTGAAAATGTAAACCTACAGCGGTGAGCTTACTGACCGTATAAATAAAAATTAAGTGGTTCCTTAGATACTATAGATGTAGATGTATAGAAATCTCAAAGCTTTGCAAGACAGCTGAACTAATCTGGCAACCCATGGTCCAATCGTATCCAGGTCCATAATGTCTGCCAGCAAATGCAAATGAACCGTTTGCTAAAGCCGACTAATTTTATTAGGCCACAAATAAGATCCAAAATCCCAGGGGCCAGTGCAGAACGGTAACGAATACAAGCTTCAGATGAAGTTCAGCATTTATTAAAAACATTTGAAGGCTAATACAATTTGAGGATCTGTTCATCATACGGGAATTTAAAGATCAAGTTTAAATATAGGTAAAATATTTTAATATACAGGCACAATACAAACAGCAGAACAAATGCTCAAAAATACATATCGGACACCCCCACAGCTGTGAATTAGCACAATATACTGAAAAAAGCAGCCAAAATCTGAAACAACACTATAATTGATCAGTGTCAGTATCACCAGAAAACAAACTGATATATTTACACTAAATTATTACATAGAACGCAAAGCAACACAATCAACCACACAGGTTTTTTTTTATGAGATCTGTCTGTATATAATCACATTAAGTCATTTTGTAGCCGCTTTGGTTTAAAGCGACTTACAAGTATGTCAAGATGATGTTCGGGGGCCAAGCACTTAGGTAAGCCATGATACTTAAACACTGAAGCATTGAGGGTTAAGGGTCCAACTCTCTTATGAGTCACATGTCACAGCAGCAACAACAAGACAGTGAAGGAGATAAGAGTCTGATCAGTTGCACAAACTGCAATTCAGCTCCATTCTTCAGGAACAGAACACGAGCAAAGATGAGCACGAGTTCACAGAGTGACAGAACCAGCTACATCACTTTACTGTGTGAGCATTAAATACCCCTTCAGTGTCTCCAGCTTCCTCCCACTTTACAAAAACATGCTGATAGATAAATAAGGGATGCTAAATTGCTGTATCCATCGATGGAGTGGATATCCAGGTCCTCAGCCTGGATAAAGAGGTTGTGTAAAATTCTAACATGCAGGTCTTTCAACTTTAGTGACTTCACAACCTAAACCACAAGTACCAGTTATATAAGTTTACAGTATAATAACTAGCTAAGTTAGCTCCTTATGATGTCACAATATCACAAACATTTTATTTTTTTATCAAAACAAGGGTGGGATTGAGGCGTCGACGCCCAGCTGAGGAGCAATAGAGGGCACCATAAAGATTCCTTGTTTTGAGTCTGAATGGAAAGAAAGAGAGAAAGAAAAGGGCAATGGAGGGAAAAGAGAGATGGAGCATAGTGGGGGAGGGAATGGGGAGTAATGGGATCCAGACACTGGTGGAGGTTGATGAGATTCTGTTTTGACTCTACAGGTTGTGTAAATAGATGCAATCACACACACACACACACACACTTTTGCTGTATGTGGTATTTCCACTAAGTTGTGTATCTCTGTAGCTAATGCTAACCTTATCCTCGGTGGCCAGAAGGAAATTGTTTAGCTCTTTTTAATTAAAACAAGAAGTGTTCTTTATGAGGACGAGCCAAACACCACAACCTCAGCACTGACATGTATTCATACCATCAAAGGGACTCTGGTACTATTAAAGCTACTACACACACACACACACACACACACACACACACACACACACACAAACACTCCCACATGCATACACACACCTGATTTTATTGATTTCCTAAATTCCTAAGTGAAGAAAGGTTAACATATTGTTATCAGCTTTACCTTCAGAGGCTCTCCATCATCTGGATCCTTAACTACTGACTTGTGTTGTTCTTATTTGTAAGTCGCTTTGGATAAAAGCGTCTGCTAATTGAATAAATGTAAATGTAACTAAATTGATGCACTTTGTTGTTCTACAATTAGTTTATCTGTTTCGCTGTTTTATAATAATCAGAACTCCTACAGAGCAGATATTATTTGGGTGGTGGATGATTCTCAGCACTGCAGTGACACATTGGTATCTGTCACTCTGGTACAACTGGACAAGCACTGTGTTCACTTACCCTGCACCTAAGATTGCTGCTCAAATTTTTTTGCACATGTGCAATGACAATAAAAGGTATCTTATCTTATCTTATATTACTTTATTTATTATTACATTTATCACATCCACCTTATTGCTTTACCTTGTAGATGAAAAATTATAGTCAGTAACTCATTTGTTGCTGCACATTTTGTTAGTCATTCTCTGATTCTTCATCGGTGCTCACAGGATTCTGCCAAATAGCTGTTGGCGTCTGGAAGTTTTTGGTTGGTGGTTGGCTGAAGTGGCTGAAGAAACAGACTACAGTCTGTAATTATAGAACTTCAGGGTTCATCATTATGGTAAGTGTTATAAGTATTTTTTAAGCTGATGTATTATAAAGTTATAAATTAATAAGTAAATAAATAGAATAAATCTAACTTTTTTGTCTATTGTGCTAAACATACAAAAGTACCAAGTATGTATTTATGCTCAAGACTCCGAAACATTGTCTACGACACCACATCCCACAGGATCCCAGATTTCCGGAGCACCGCAGAATGCAGGCCCATTACACAATTACACTCCATTATTCACTTTTACTCAGATTCTTTACGCTGTTGATAGTTCAGCCCATCAGATGGCCACTTTTAAACATTTTTCAAATGTTAGCAAACAGACAAAATTCTGTGCAGATTAAAAATGATTAAGGTTTTTTTTAACCTCTGATGATGCATCACACTCTTTTTGAACTTAGTAAACATTCATAACATTTTACAAGGAATAAAATGTACCTCATCTCGCTGCAGGATAGGAGACCACACATAGAAGCATGGATGCAAAACAAGATAAAAAGCACAAAAACAATAAAAACACTTAGAAGATAGGATGATGATCCACCTAAAACTGGGGTGTCAAACCCAATTGCACTGGGGGCCAAAACTCAAAGCACACTTTAGGTCGTGGGCAAAACCGGATGAACATTTATTGAACACACTAAAAGTAAATGTTTTCTGAACATGAATAAGAATAAAAACAGACAGGAATATTTCACAATAAGTAAACTTAAACATTATATACCTTAGAATACTCTACACTATATATAAAAATATCTCTTGTCAAAATTATAAAAGTTACAACTATGAACATGCTGCAAAAAAAACATGAAAATTTTTTAATAAATATTAAATTTTTCCACAAAAGTAGAAAATACAACAAAAGATCTAATTTTCTTTGCAACAGAAATAAACTTAAACTTCAAATATCTTTAAATATAAAAATAATGTTCCTTTCAAAATATGAGCATGGTCCAAATAAAAACATACATTGCTGGGCCATTAATAACAATAATAATAAATCAATGTAAATCGATCTCGCAGGCTGGATATAATTGTATTACCGGCCAGATATGGCCCGCGGGCCTTGAGTTTGACATCTAGGACCGAAAAGCTTTACTTAAAGACCAATGAAGATGAAGTGCTGTCTTTCATTTACGTTCATTTGATCTATGCACGCACTGTGACTTCATGCTTGATAACATTGCTCATTAGCGGCTACATGAAATAGAATGTCACTCATCTTGCAGAGGATCATCAAAAGATTCTATATTACTTAAAACTTACCCAGTGCTAATTGTATTATCTGTTATAAAGTATATTGTATTTATTTTTAACTGGTGGACTCTTGGCCCCCACTGAATACAGACCGACACACATTACCATGTGCATACACTCACACACACACACACACACACACACACACACACACACTCACACACACTCACACACACTCACACACTCACACACACTCACACACTCACACACTCACACACACACACACACACACACTCACACACTCACATCGGTAAAAGCGTTAGAATTTTTCCACTGAACAACAAATCACAACTTTTTCCACTAGCCAATGCTTTCAATCCTAAAAACAAGAGTTTTGGTACTTTAACCGTAGTACCAGTATTAAAAAAATGAAGCTTCAACACTAAAATGTCAAAGGTATTTACCATAAAACAGTTCCATGTAGTTACTGTAGCTTTTTCATTGAAAGTGTAACTGCTCAAGGCAGTAGTCTTTCTATCAATGGACCTTCCCGCCATCCACCACCTTTGCTGAGAGTCAGCACTCAGCACTGCAGTGACAGTATGCACTGGTATGAGTGAATTAGGATAATGGACTGGAATAATATACCAATGAAAAATGTTCAACCAGCAGCATCCTGTAATCACTGATGAAGCACAAGCTAACACAAACTATGCAAGGTGGAGCAATAAGATGGATGTGTTTAATAGTAACTCCAGCAGCACTGCTGTGGCTGATTCAACAATATCAGAGCAACGCACACTAAGACACTGCCACCATAAGCATCACTAGTTCTACATTGCCAAGAATCATCCACCACAAAAGATATATTTCATAGACCTGGGTCACCCCTTCTTCACCAACTTAAATTTACAAACCACCCATTTAAAAAATGTTAATTTAAATAAAAAAACAGCAGGACTGAGGTGCTGCATTCAAATGAATGTGAAAAATAAATGTAAAAAAACACATTTACATTACCTCTTTAATTATGCTCCTGTAACGCCGCATGTGAGTGGTATGCTGCTGAAATAAGTTTTTAAAGGGGTAATTTATTACAGTTCTGCAGTAATAACTACGCTGGTATACATTTAAATCTTTATGACGAGGTGGCTCACGGCTCTGACTCATTCTGGAATGTACATGTACATGTGGTGTGTGTGTGCGTATATAAACGTAAATAACGAGCGTGCTGGCGTTCGCACAGCATTTTATTTTAATGGCAGCGCTGGTGTTCTTTGGTGCACATGATGAAGAGAAGGATTGAGGGTGCTGGAAAAGTGCGGAGGAATGTCGGCTCAATCCCAAATTGGACATTTTTACACAGGGAGTTCAAAGAGAGAAAGGTGTAGTAAAGTTTGGCTTGGCAGCCGTACCTTTCAGGCCTCGCCTTGCTCGTCTCTCACTAAATCCGACGGTCACTCTGCAGAGGAAAACCTAAAAAGCAGAATCAGGACACAGCCAATAAATAATAAATGAATTCAGTGTAGGCTCAAGATTGTTGCTGACCTCAGAGCCAATGCCTTTAGACGGACCTCTCCAAAATCTCTAACAGCTCTCACTAAATTAAACAAAGTTTGGTTGATCTGAAAAGATAAATGTTTTAAGGGGATTTTGGATTATTCCCATCATTTTATGCCATTTCTACAACCAAACAAATAAAACCAACACATTCTGCTCTGTTGATTTGATTTAAATCAAACAAACAAGAACCTGATCAGAATTAAATTCTGTCTGTACTGTATGGATTACAGTAACAAGTACTTGACTTATTTTGAGACCCTTTTAATAAGACACTAAAAGTGGGCCATGGATATAATTTTCAAGTGAGTAAATACTGTATGAAAAACAGTAAAACGGTGTAAAAACAGTAATACTTTAATAATTTTGAAGTAAAAAAAATCATAATGTACTGGACGGAACATTATTACCATTCTGAAAAGATCAGGCCGAGCGGTTTGCGTAGTCGACCAAAACAAATTTTAATATTTCATTTAGGCCAAGTTTTTAAAACGATTTTACAGCACTTACCCCAACATTAAAGGGTTTAGTTAACGTGTGATGTAGCTAAGAAACGAAAATTTGATAAATTGCAGCTTCGTTTTACTGACCTAAACTGACCTACACCTATTTTCACTAATTAGCACTTATTCTCTGTAACGTTTTGTACTCGTTAAAATATTCATGTTCGAATCTGTAATAATTTGTACGAAAAGTCAAAATTCAGGTTTATAATTATTTCGCGAGTTGGTTAATTGTAGCGGGAATAGAGCGGGCGCGTTTAAATTCGCGTCCTTATGCCCTACATCAGAACCAAGCAAGGGACATTTATTAAACACACGCGCTGCCTCTTTGACACTTCGTCAAGTGCGCGGAGGTTGACTTTGGGACAGGACCTCAGTAACGCTGAAGCAACGGTATCGACGACAATTCAAAGTTTGTTAAGACGCTTTAGAGAAAACAAACCGTCTCAGAAACGAGGGCCCATAAACTACACCTTTTAATTATAGCTTTAAAATGTGTGTAAATAAATGCAGTACTTACGGGGAGGAGAGGTGCTGTGGTAGCTCCATCCACTTTGTGAGAGGGTCGAGTGTTTGTTAAAAGTGAAGGAGAGGGAGGAGAGACATAAAGGAAATAGAGAGACAGCAGACAGAAAGAGAGAGGGATACATAGATATTCTCTAATGAAAATTAACAGAGTCTCGGGAATTTAAACGCCTCTTTCGCCCATTAACAACTTCCAGCGGTGCGTCAGTCCCTCACACGCGCCCAAGATCCGAAGATCCGATTCAGATTATATTTGACTCCTTGAATCAGTTGCCTGTCAATTATACTATACTATTAAAATTAATTAGTTTATATAAGAATTAAGCAGATTATGAACATATACATTTTGCGCGCACACACACACACGAAGCAGCTCAAACCCCATTTATTTTTTGCTTTAATACAACATAATTAGCTATTTCGAAATATAATAAACAGATAGAAGTGTGTCTTTAAGTACGTGTATCTGTAGTCTGTCTTTTTGTCACTCCGTGTTGTGTGTGTGTGTGTGTGTGTGTGTGTGTGTGTGTGTGTGTGTGTGTATGTGAGTGTCAGCAGAAGGAAACACTAATAGTATTTTGGCAGCACTGCACACAGATCTCTAATACAGTGTGACCTCCATCCCCTCCTCCTATAAGGGTTCTGTCCTTTACCGCATTATATGCAGTTGAAGCCAAGAAGACTTTAAATACACCAGACTGAATACCCTTCAACTCGTCCACACATTTAATGTCAACTTATCACAGTATTTCATGAGTTATTCCAGAAAAATTGCCAAGAAACATGCATTTTATGTTTCACGTGACCATACATCACTTTTAAAAAATCTGTTCCACTTATCATAGAAATGAACTAGTTCTACAATCACAGATTGTAATTTGATTCTCTACGTATTTTGTTAATCCTCTTTAGGCAACCAAATCAGTGTCACTACCGTGCTGAGAATGATACACCACTCTTTGTACTGTAGGGTTTCGTATCATTAGAGAACAGAGGCATTTAGTAAAGGAAACTTAGAGAAACAGATGGACTACAGTTTGGAAATGGGCTTTAAAAAGTGGACATTAAGTGTATATGCTGTAAATGAAACATTATTTGCCTTAAAAAAAAACCGATAACCGTTATTACCGATAACGAACTACGTTTTTTATGGTTGTTCAAGTGTAAGTGATTTACTATCCGCTAGGGGGTGCTGTAGAGAAACCATTCCGAATTGTTGTACTGTTTTTGTGAAAAGGCCTGCGAAACTAGATGTGCACCATCAACCAAACTACCAACATTTCATGGCTTTGTTGACGATATTTACAACCAATTCCCATATTATTTAGGTGACTTTGTTTTATAACTTCAGAATATTGGAAGAAGAAGCCGAGAGATTAAAAAATTTAGCAGAAGTTTAGCAATTGAATGCGCAAGCAGCAAGATATGTGCAATCAAAGGGAACTACTCGCCATAAATACCGCGATTGTACAGAGACGAGCTCGATTCACCAAATTAAAACCTCTGTCAATACAGAAACCGCCGTCTCAATATTAGAAACACTTTTGGAACCGTTTGGACTTTGTTGCGACTCCAACTGTGTTGCGCTAGCTGGGAGACCCAACGTCACAAATGACGTCACACAGTATAATTGTGTGTTCTATTCTAAGTCAAATTGTAGTTTCGGAAATGTGCCAGAATTTGCATATGAGCTGTTCAATGTCAAAATATCCGTTTCATTTCAACTAATGGAAACCCATTTTTAATATTAAATAATAATATTTTAATTATGACTATTTACAAAAGGAATTATAGATATCTCAAATACAATTGTACTAGTAAGAATATCATTTTCATGTCAACTAACAAGTCAAATGCAATTTCAGATGTCTGAAATTACATTTCCACTAGTTTTTAGATATCTATAATTCCATTTATGATAAATTTGTTGTGACAACAACATTTCTACCAGTGGTTTGAATTGTTGATATCTACGGTGAACATTTTCACAAGTGGAAATTGACCTCCAGATATCATTAATGAGAACCCCAACCAATCAAAATGACATTATCTATATGTTGTTTTAGAATTGTGACATATCAAAACTGGACTACAGATTACAGATAATTGTTTTTATTGTTTTTTATTGTTTTATTTGATTTATTGTATTATTTAAAATAAATATTGTTTTATTTATTGCTTATATTGTGTTCTTGTTTTTTTTTGTTTTGTTTTTTTGTATAAATTATGTTTTAACTTCAACACTGTACAGCATTTTGTTGCAGCTGCTGTTGATTTTGAAGTGCTTCATAAATCAAAAATATCTGAAATTAAGTTTGAATAGAGGTTTATGGGAAAAGCTGACTAGTTGTAATTGAGTTACAGATATGTACAATTCACATTTCCACTAGTGGAAATTAAATTGTTAATATCAAATGAACATTGTGACTAGTGAGAAATTAGTTGTAGATATCTTTAACAAGAATTGCTACTAGTCAAAATTACTTTATGAATATGTTGACTTGCAATTCTAACTAGTCAAAATAATCATATCAACAATTGTCATTATCACAACTTAAATTAAATGTTAAGACAGCTTGCCATATCACCTGTTTTACCATCTGTGTGGAACGTATTGTCACAGCAGTTTATTGTGTTTTGTCTCCCCCTAGTGGACATACAAAATCGGACACCGAAAAGTCAATCGTTTACAATCATTTAAGACTGTAATCTTGCATAGGTAAGTTTCATGATATAAATAAATTAAGACATTAAACAGAAATAAGATTTTTTTATTTAAAATATATCATTTGTTTGTATTGTGATGGCTTTATCCAAAAAATCTCATGCATATCGTGTTAGCATATTTCATATATTAGCATAAAGGACGCGTTTAATAAATATTCGATGTATAATGATTTCACTATCGTAAATTAACACATTATACATGTACACAGTGAAAGACTAACCAGATTACATTAGGGTACAACGCCTTTACCCCAAAGAGGCTGATAGTCTTCATGTTGACTATCTAGTGAATATGATATGGCTTGTTCTAGTGATCACTACTTTTAATAAAATTGAACTATGATCTGATATAACAATGATCATTACCTCCAAATGATACCCCACAGTGTCTTATGTTGTCTTATTTAAATAGCTTTTAAATTAAAATTAAATTATAATATTTTAATTATTTAAAAACATGCTGATTTTATAAATAAAAGGTGAAAAATAAAGTTCCTAAATTTGTGACCGCATATGTTTCTAAACATTATGATACATTATACATATATTATAAGAAAATGTGTGTGTGTGTGTGTGTGTGTGTGTGTGTGTGTTCACAAAATTCATTTTATTATTAGGAAAATAACATAAACTTGCGGTGTGATGGTCATTTCTTTTCATTGAATACGAGAATAGTACAGTGACAATTTAAACAATATGTTTAGGTATTTTCATATTTTTTTAGTGTGTAATCATAAGTAGCTTATGATGTTATATTTGTATGCTTGTAATAGATAAAGATAAACATATTAGGGTGTAATGACACTGGCCACTCTAGAGGGTTGTCAGTGTTCTGCTGGTGTGGTCAGTATAGATTACAAATAAGTAAGAAATGGGACAACTGTTTATTACAGATACAATGTTCATCTTGTGTTTGTGCATAGCTGTATGTATCAATCAATAAATATGTATTAATCAATAAATATTTTTTAAAATAATTTTAAAATAAACATAAACCTTCATTTATTTATTTTTAATATAAACAGCTTATCCTAATTAGGGATACAGCTGTTCCTAAAGCCTATCCCAGTTCTAATGAATGGAAAGGTATTAAACACTCAGACAGGTCCCCGGTACTTCGCAGGGCAGACCCATAAATACATTTCCACACATATTGACACCCAAGGACTTATATTTTTAGGTCACCTGATCTATATCTTTGGAATGTAGCAGGAAAGTAGAAGATCTTGAGAAAGGCAATAGAGACATGAGGACAACATGAAAACATGAAGTCGAACCCAGTATTTTCTTACTGTGAGGTAATGGTTATACACTTTAAACCATGGCACAGTCTCACCTTACATTAAAAACTAAACCGCGTGTAGCGGTGATTATTTTTCCTCCAAAAGCTTCTTCAGGTAGTCCACTACATCATCGCCTCGTTCCCAGGGAACAACTAAGGGTTTGTATTCTTCAGGTTTTACTTTTCTCATTGTCTGAATTATTGTATGCATTGGAAAACCTTTCCTTGGGAAAACGGCGTCATTTGGTCCCAGTGCTAATGTGGGACAGATGTCGTTCTCCCCATCACCCATATAAAACACCTTTGTGAAGGCTTCTCCTCTTTCATTAACCCTTTTCTGTATATATTCCTTTAAAACCGCCTGCTTGCACATGTTCTCTGGACACCTGGGACATGAATGTGTGTGGAAAGGCCTCAAAATTAGGCGTCCGCTTGCATGGAAGGCTGAGGGGTTGGTGAAGACCTGAGTGAAGAGCTTACGAAGGCCGGCATTATATAACCAGGTTTCGATGTAATAGGAGTTAGAATCTGAGAGAATGACACATTCAAAGTCTCCAACGGCACACAGGAACTTGAACAGCGCTCTTCCACCAGGAGCAGGAGGAATTCTCTGGATTTCATTGCATATGTCTCCTTCTGTCACGCCACACTCATGGAGGAAGTTTAAGATGCGTTGGCTATGCTCCAGGAAATATCCGGGGCGGTAGCAAGCATTTAAGCTAGCAGGGATGGTGGCCTGTGGTGCAGTTCGAACTACTGAATGATCACTATCCTCATTAATGATCGTCTTGTCAAAGTCAAAAACAAACAAGAAGCGGGCAGTCATTGTGCTTGGTCTACTGCTCTGTGGAACATTAAAATACATTTCATCAAAATCCAAACTCATGTACAGACATTAGAACCTAGAGACACTTATTCTGACATCATAACTCAAAATTCATAAATCATAAGCCATATTTACTATTAACTGACATTATGACCTCACATCTTAAACCAAACTCACCATCATAACTTAAACATATTGATGTTGACATCATGATTTAAATTAATTACTTCTAAAATCATGATTTAATCCAAGTGAAAATTACATCATACTCACTGATTCTGACATCATAACCTAGAATTCCGTTGTATGGCTGTATGTAAATCAACTATGAAGCCAAAAACTGCTTGAAAAAATTCCTTTTTGTCAAATAAATTTATATTTAGTTTGAAATTTTATTATTAATAAAAAACAATTTTTTAATAATATACATACGAGTGTACTTACCCGCTCAACAGTACTAAACAACTCTCACACCTGAACTGAGGCCACGCAGGCATCTTGCCTCAGTCTGAAAAAAGGCAGAGACAATCATAATGAGCATCTGACTTGAATTTCTTGTTTATCAGGCAGCAGAACATTGCATTACATTACAAATACACATTAATCAACATTATTTGGTAATAATGTAAATGTGCTAGATTTAGTCAAATGCCTAATTTTCATCTACAGTCCCTGGGCAGGCTGATGTTATAAGATAACAGATTAGTTAAAGTAAGCTATTGGCAAATGTTACCATGTTTTATTTATTGTGTTTTTTGGTCCTGCTCCTGGAGACCTACTGCCTGACACACTTCACACTGCTCATCTGATCCAGCTTCTCAGCTCATTAAAATCCCATTACTGAGTTACAGTGACAAAAAAAACCAGGGAAACACTAGAGTATGTTGGGCAGTGGTCCTCCAGGGGCAGAAAAAAAAATACATTAATTAAAGTCATAATATTCACTGTTCAAATAATCAACTAGATTTAATTTGATATAACACAGTGTTTAATGGAACAGGCTGTGTTTGAGCAGATAAACACTCTTTTATGCAAATAAAGCTGACATCAGTTATCTAAAGCAGCCAGTCAGGTAAAACAATGCAGGGAAGTGGGTGGAGTCTGCTTCTGTCCACCCACACATTCACACATTAAGCATTCACAAGAGCTGTTACAGCATTCCATTCTGAGCTGGTCCCACATTTCAAAACAGTCAAAACAGATTCCACACTTCTAAATAAAACTTTCTACATAATTTTGGAGTTTTATTGAGTAATATTTTCTCATTAATAAGAAAAGCATCAGAGAAATCAGATTGATGTTGCACAAGAGACTTTGCTCTCATGTTTGTTGTCAAAGTCAAAGCTCTGTGTGGGCAGGTCAAATTCTTTGTCTGCTATGAGTGGATACTCCTAGACTGAGAATAATCCACCCAACGAACAAGTCCATCCACCAGCATTCAGTAGGCAGTGTTCTGTGAGCACAGATGAAGGATTAAAGGCTGACTAACACAAAGTGCAACAGCAGATTGGCCACTGTTTCTGCTTTTACATCCACAAGATTAAAAAGTAAAAAAGGTGGATGAGTACTAGTAAAAGTAATTGGATGCAGAATGAGTGGACAAACTCAAGCAGACCTGTTCTATGTGATCAACTCAAACCATCACAACACACCAATAAGACAAGTCATAGCTGCTCTGTATAAGAGATCAGAGTGAAGGGGACTAACAATGTATGTTGACAGATGTAAAACTGAAAAACTACAAAGTATATGGTAAAATATAGTATAGTAAGTATATATATAGTATATGGTAAGTAAAGATGATTGTATGGTCAATAAGGTAAAGTGGCCAGTACATACATTATTGCATTGGTCACTCTTATGAGACAAGCCACCAATCCATAAGATCTCTGGAGAAAGTGGAAATTCAAGGTTTTAATTCTACCTTTAGAATTGTTGTGTTTAAATGGTTAATAATACACTGATTACAATCAGTCACTCAAAATGTGACAACACACACATACATACACACATGTGCACGCAGACACACACACACACACACAGAGTACTCTTTTTTAGCAACATCACTGATGACCTTTCATCTTCAACAGAGAGATAATTCTGCTGAATGCTTGCTAATTTTTATTATCATTATCTTGCTATTGTCCTTATTAACCCCATGAACAGACCTTTGATTTCTTGTGTAAGATAATGATTATAAGATAATGGTGTCATCATGACCTGAGACTTAGTGGACTTTGTGAAATCCGCATTCATTAATCAATTATATTTGAATGCTTATTGTTATCGCCTCTCAGCGCTAGGGATTCCCGGTTCGAATCCCCATCTGGGTGGAGTTTCCATGTTCTCCCTGTGTCTGCGTGGGTTTCCTCCGGGTTCTCCGGTTTCCTCCCACAGTCCAAAAACATGGATCAAGTTAATTGATTTCTCAAAATTGCCCCATTTAGAGTGTGTCTGTCTGTGTGAGTGAGTGAGTGCCCAGCGATGGATTGGCGCCCTGTCCTGGGTCTATCTGCCCAGCGCCCGAGACGTTCTCCCCTGGATGGGCATGGGGAACCCCACCGCGACCCTAATAGAGGATAAGCGGGAGATAATGAATGAATGAATGAATGAATGAATGCTTATTGTTATTATTTGTCCCTCAGTAATTGGCTACATCAATTCATCTATCTTACTGTAACTATTGTATAGATGTTTCAGGGACATACATGTTACAGAGCACCACAGCTACTGTGAGGAATATTAGTACCAGAAATGAAGTAACCTTATGTATATTCACCTCAGAAGGTGAATATATAAAATATTTCATTGCAAAATATTTCAGTAGAAATGTTTGCACTATTCCACTACCTATATTTAAGGGGCATCGTGGCTCAGTGGTTATGTTAGAGTTGGGGTTAGGAAATAATCCACCAAAGTTCATCAAGTTGCCAACATGGCTCTTTGGGCAAGGCCCTTAACCCCCATTACCAGGAGGCTGTATCATGGCTGATTCTGTACTCTGACCCCAACCATCAAGCTGGGCCCAAGTCATTCATTTGATAAAACACTACAGCACTAATTGTGTTTTGACTATTAAAATTTATCGCTGCATTGATTGTGCTGAAGCCCAACCGGTGTTTGTAATCACCACAGACATTGAGGAATCTGAGAGAA
This sequence comes from Corydoras maculifer, assembly GCA_019802435.1. Taxonomy (NCBI): domain Eukaryota; kingdom Metazoa; phylum Chordata; class Actinopteri; order Siluriformes; family Callichthyidae; genus Corydoras; species Corydoras maculifer. Next base: position 106,166 of record JAFMOD010001066.1, on the reverse strand, counting down.
TTAGTTCCGCTGAATTTTCTATTTTGGCAACCCCCTTCCCAACACATACACCCACTGGAACATTAATGACAGATGTGTTTAGGAAAATTAGGTGTGTGTAAGCAGGAAAACACTTAGAATGCAGACACGACAATTAAAGGTGTCCAGTCAGACAGAAGCACAGAGTTAAAGTATCACTCGAGCTCCCTCTAGTGGTTACTTATGATCACCACGTGTAAAGAATGTGCTAAATTTTATCATAACTACATCAACTTAAACATATATATTACTGCTGTTACAGTTACTGCAAGCACTACAATTGCAACACCCATTACAGCTATTATTACTACAACTACATCAACAAATATAACTAGTACAGAATAAATACTACTACAACTATAACTACAAAATTTACTGAAACTAACTTACTATTACAGTTACTACGACACATTCAACCAGCACTACTACAGCTACTACAAATACTACCTTTATGAATATAAAACCATATTTACTACAACCACTACAACTACTGTATCTACATATACTACGACATTTACTATAAATCAACACAACAACTACCATTACCACTACTACAACTACTACAACCACTACACTTACTACTATCATGACTATTAGAGTTACTACAGCAAATAAAACTACTACAAATATTACATATACAAATACTACAAAAAATGATGAATTACAACTACTAATTTTAATCCACATAAATAATAATAATAATAATAATAATAATAATAATAATAATAATAATAATAATAATAATAATAATAATAATAATAATACCAACCGGTTTATGTACACGTGCTGCTGGAACTTTGCTGACAGGAATGCGCGACCCCGCTAATGAAGCCTGCATTGCCGATATGCGCGTGCACCTCTCTGTACAGAACACACACACACACACACACACACACACACACACACACACACACACACACACAGATCGATCGAGATAAATGGAGAGAGCCGGTGATAAAAGGTTGGTAAGAAAAATATAAAGCCGTGGCGAGATTACTGTACCGGCACCCGGCTCAGGAGCGCGCACGCGCTGCGGGACATTTCTGCCGCACCGGACGGAGCGCGAGGAGGGGCGGGCGGTGTGGGACAGGACAAGGTGATGACGTCACAGCCTGTCGCGACCCTCCTAGAGAGCGTTACTGATGTGGCTTTTACAAAGTTTATGATAAGATTATAATCAGCTCACAGCCGGAATGAGCTGATCAGCATTTTAATTATTTTTTTAAAGCAATAATAAATTAAGGGTTGCTTAAAAACATACACAAAATATTAATAATAATAATAATAATAATAATAATAATAATAATAATAATAATATCATTATTTATATTTTGTAAATAAATGATGCTTTTTTAAAATCCACATTTCTACGTGCAGTCAAATAACTCTTTGTACTCACACACATACCCCCCCCCCTCCCCACACACACACACACACACAGAGAGTCCCTATCTCACGCTATCTCACTTTTCCTCTTCAGGCATACGACCTTATCCAGCTCAGAGGTAGCTTTTAATTAAAGCACGAAACAGTCCTCCTTTATACAGAGTGAAATGAAATCCTATCCAAACTCAGTTATATCAACATTCCACAAAAAAGTCCTTGCACCTGTTTTAATCAATTATACAATAAATCCTAACGTCATATTAAAGTTTACTGCCCTGGCACAATTCTTAGCTCATAACATAACATATTAAATAATAATATAAATTAAACTAACGTTAATAATTTTCTGACATTATTCAAACTTTTCAAATAAAAATACAAGTTCCGATCAGTCACAAAATTATCAGGTGCAAGACAGCTCTGGGTTCAGGTGGTCAGTTTGAGATCTTTCTGAGTTTTCTTCTGTAACTTAGCCCTGGATTACATTTAATAAATCACCACTTGATATGATTTTTAAAAAATTGGAATAGGTTCATCTGTACATGTATGGTAGCAACCCTCAGACAAACTTACACAATGCTCTGTATAAGAATGAGGCAAAAAAACTTCTTTTAAAATTACAGACAGAGTCTATTTGTTTTGATTAACTGTGAAGCATGGTGAAGGCAGCTTTGGCTTGTTGATCAGTTCAGTTTTATTAAAACTGAGGATTACTATGACTACAAGTACTGGTACCACAACCATTAATACTACTACTATAATCCATACTACTACAGTGACTACAGAATCCGAAGAACCCACGTGGACATGGGGAAAACATGGAAACTCATGGGGAGAATATGGAATCCCAACCAGTTTGGGATTGTGGGAATTCCTAGCGCTGAGAGGCGAACCAAGAATGTATTATTATTACTATTATTGTTATTGTTATTGTTATTATTAATAATATTATTATTATTATTATTATTATTATTATTATTATTATTATTATTAATAATAATAATAATAATAATAATAATGTACAATATATCTTATTAAACACAGACAGTAAATTAAGTTTATTGTGAACATTTGTCTGTGTGACTCAATATCTCACTATAAATAGGGGAGAGTGCAGAATCAGCTGCTCTCTAAAGGCCAAGACTTCCATCTGTTACTGTAAAAGGACACCAGTGTCTTTAAAGAGTTAGACCAGGTTCAAACCACACACTCTGTGCCAGAACCTGTAAGGACTTCAATGTGCAGGTACTTCTAAAATGTTGCTTATTCCATTTCCCACTGTGTTCCATCTCAAACCATTCAGTATTTTCCACTGATGAATTAAACCGAACCACACTTTTTTTTTATCACAGTGACACCAGCGCCATGTTCACTTGCTCACTATTTACACAGGGTAAAATCTCTGCCAGTTATATTCACTATTTGTTTCTTGAATGTTATTTGTAAAACAGAGAAAAGTTCACAGACGCCAATGGACACTTCCTGGACATTTAAAACAATATGCCATATTTACCAAGAGACACTTTAATATCTGCAGGAATCGGTTACCTTGAATGATTAGTTGACATTTTCTTTAAACTGGATGTAATATTTATATTTCATAAATTTTTCTGATCAAATGAGCTGTTAATATCATTGCCGTTAATTTTATTTATACTGTGTACTGTGCTTTAAGTGAGTCACTGAGACATTGCCTGTTAATAATAGATAAATGTGTGACCTGGAGTATCGTGTGCAGTTGAGAAGCTCAGATCATTTTCCCTTCTGTCACCTCGACTTCACAGTCTAAAGACAAAGTGATTAAATCTGACTGCTGCATACAAAATGACAAAGCCTTTAAGATCCTTACTACCAACATTTGGTCAGGTCTGAGAGTCTGTGGCGACACAAACGGGGAACAGATTGGAACTGACATGACATCAGGATTATTTTGTATGCAATGAGATTCAAACTTATATTCACAGGAAACACAAAGTTATTTTTTATAAGAAATAAAACAAATGTCCTTTTAAAACTTTAAATAGCTGTTCCTTCTTCTATATTAAGTTAAAACTAGTTTTTAGTTATTTATAGGCTTTTTAAATCACCAATGGCACACAAGACCATTAATGTTGCTCTTTTGCTCTTGTTTTGCCTTGATGGCATGCAATTAGTCCCCCTTTGCAGCTATAACCTCTTCTGGAAAGGGTTGTTCTCATTCATATAAAATAACATTTGTGAGGTTGAACATTGATGGGATCTGGCTTACAATCAACATTTTAATTCATGCCAAAGGTATTTAATAGGGTTAAGATAAGGCTTTGTATGGGAAAGTCAACTCATTTGTTAGCAAACTAACCCAAGGCAAAATATAACCCTTCCAAAACTATCTTTAAAAGCATACAGTCAAAATGCAAAGCCAAAAAAAATAAGTTTAAAGCATACAGTCAAAATGCAAAGCCAAGTGCTTGAATTTATGCACCTGTGGCATCTGGACCGGAACAAAACAACCATATTCAGTGATTAAACCATGTGTCCCAAGACTTTTGCTCATATAGTTTACTAGGTGCAGAGATCTCTGGGTTAACAAGTGCCTTTGGCATTAAACGTTGCTCTGTGTATTGTATTCTGTTACTGGTGGTTGTTATGTGAGATTTGGCTCTGTGACTGGGAACAGTAGACTTCTGTCTAATGATGCTACATCGCCGCCTGGTGACGTATGACAGTAACTGGTGGCATTAAAAAGAAAACGGCCTAAATAATGTAAACACAATAATATTTAAGGATTTTTAAGTTATGGGTTGTATGAGATAAAAAGTTTAAAAAGTTTTTTTTTTCCATAAAGATTGTTATCACAAATATTATGTTCTAATTTTAATAACATCTAAACACAAATTGAATTAAATGATATATGAATTTAGGTTTATTTTGGAATTTAAATATGAACTATATCATTCATGTATTAACTATTTTGTACATGTTGTAATTTATATCATGTATTTTATTTAACTTACAAGGTTTATATTTTAAATAAATCTTCATTAATGTAACTAAGAAAAAAAAAAAAAAATAATAATAATAATAATATCATATTATGTATATCATAATATTATAATATACTAAATATTAATAATGAGTTAGGTTTATAAGGTGTCCAAATACGTTTGTTTATACAGTGTATATAATCACGCTTATATTGCCAGCCTAAGAAATGTATTTAATTTTATTTGTAAATTAATGTATAATTTAGCTTAAAGATTTCACTGTTAATTTGACAACATCTTAATTAGAACGCAAACATAAGGGTATATAAACACATTTTGGTATAATTTAATCATTTATATACCCTAAGTAGTTAAAAAGCGTGTGACGGCGCGCATGCGCACTGGCGTTTTCTCGGAAGGCGTCGCTTTCGCTTTCAAATTTAGACCAACAAACGTTTCCGCGACCTCAGAGTTAATATAGAGAACAGGAGAGCAGCTTTCACTCATTCCTGCAGGTCAGATGGTTTCAGTTTTAATTTTGTTTAAGGTTATAAATGTGAGCTGGAGCTGCAGCATCACGATTATCTGTAAACCGCCGATCAGAAAAGCGCGGCTTTAAAGTCTGAGTCGTTTCTGTTTAAACCCTGGTTTTAAAGTTATTAGTATATTAATATATTAATATAGTCTAACCGATTTCATCAGACCACGTCAGGATTTTATTATTGTCTTTTGAACGTCAGAAGGTTGTTTCTAAGGTTTTCATGGAACCTGAACAAATAGAAAAAGAGGTCATTTTAGAACATTGAAGGTGTCCAAAGTCTTTATCAGCATTCTCTCCCCCCCCCAGACATTTTCGCTAAGATTCTTTAGATTTTTCGAGTCTGATTTGTTCAGTAGATCATGAACAGACCAACAGAACAAACACAGCAGCTTCAGGAATCACTGTGGTGACAAAAATAGATGTTATCACTGCTTTGGTTTTAGAATCTGATTAGTTATTATTATTTAGACATCATCTTTAACAGATCCATGTGTCTGACTTTAAACGATTGCGTCTGATCATCAGCAGGATGGCCACTGATGAAGCAACCATCAGAGTGACGGGGCTTCCTCTAAATATTCCTGAAAATCGACTGGCAGATAAACTTCAGATCCATTTCCTACGCAGAAAGAACGGCGGCGGCGACATAGAACATGTTTCCATTTCTAAAAGCTCCCCTGGTACAGCGTTTATCAGCTTCCAGGAGACCAAGGGTGAGAGAACAAAATCCATTCATTCATTCATTCATTATCTCCCGCTTATCCTCTATAAGGGTCGCGGTGGGGTTCCCCATGCCCATCCAGGGGAGAACGTCTCGGGCACTGGACAGATAGACCCAGGACACGGCAATCCATCGCTGGGCACACACTCACTCACACAGACACACTCTATATGATTCAATTAACTTGATCCATGTTTTTGGACTATGGGAGGAAACCGGAGAACCCGGAGGAAACCCACGCAGACACGGGGAGAACATGGAAACTCCACCCAGATGGGGATTCGAACCGGGAATCCCTAGCGCTGAGAGGCGAACGTGCTAACCACTAAGCCACCTTGCCGCCAAGAACAAAATCAAATCGAACAAATCATCATTATACAGTCAAATCTTGGTGTTAGTGAGAGATAATTAAAATAAGGCTTTTTTTCTGGATTTTAAACAGTTCTTTTGCTCCTGTACTGATCTTCTGTCATGTAAAATGAATGAAAATTGAATAGTGATCATGTTTATGTTTGAATAGTTTCAGCATTTTGTTTTTACTCTTAAAAGTCATGAACATTTATGACAATTAAAACTGGTTTTGGAACTGTTGGATGGCTTGGGCTGGAGGGATGAGACATTACCAGAGATGAAAACACTCCTTTTTTAAAGTAACATGCTAATGCTAATCCATATGTGATGTCACAGTGGCACAGAGACTCGCTGAAAGAGGAACTCAGGTGTTTTCAGTGAACGACAGGAGGTGTGAGATCAGCATCAGTCTTCATCAGCGCAGTGTGGATCCTGATAGGGTAAGAGATTTTTGCAAGAGATTTTACTTTTCAAAATGACGTGTGTAATGTGGAGAACATGAAGCATCTGAGGTTGCGTGGTTACTACATACATACATACTCAAAAATCCAACTACTTTACCAGTTAAACAGTATTTACTAGCTCAGACTTAGTATCCACAGTTCAGTAAGTGATTATTTCTTTGTATTGTTGTAGGTTCTACTGCAGATGTCTGTGATGGTGGATCATACAAAGCTTCCTGAAGGAAAGAAAACCCTCATGGCTCTGCTAAAAACCTTTCCAGGGGTCGTGTTGAGCCACAATTATGACCAAGAACATTGCACTCTGACAGGTCCTTATGTTGAGATTCGCTCTCTGAGTGCTCGGATTCTGGAATCAGTGGGGATGCAGGTATCGATTCCTTCAACTTTTTCATTCACCATTCAAATGGATTTACAAGCTTCATTCTAAATGCCTTAATGAGATAATTTTTGAAAAATTTGAGATTTTTATTAGCATACATTACTGAATTATACTGTACCGTGTTTTTGCCTCTTATGATGTAATTGCTTCTGTTTAAATAGTAAATAAATAGTATATAATAATATTCACACAGAAACAGTTTTCAGATGATGAAGCAATATCAAGGTCAGCCATTGTAGAGAATCATGAAATACAAACATCTAAACGAATCACAGCTAATAAAGGGTTAAGAGAAACAAAACTCCCAGCTGAGGATCTGCAGACTAAGAGAAATCAGATGTCAGGTAAATGTTATTATTATTATTATTATTATTATTATTATTATTATTATTATAATGTTGTTGGGCGGCACGGTGGCTTAGTGGTTAGCACGTTCTCCTCTCAGCGCTAGGGATTCCCAGTTTGAATTTGAGTTTCCATGTTCTCCCTGTGTCCGCGTGGGTTTCCTCCGGGTTCTCCGGTTTCCTCCCACAGTCCAAAAACATGGATCAAGTCGATTGAGTTCTTCAAATTCCCCCATATAGAGTGTGTTTGTGTGAGTGAGTGTGTGCCCAGCGATAGATTGGCGCCCTGTCCTGGGTGTATCTGCCCAGCAACCGAAACATTCTCCCCTGGATGGGCATGGGGAACCCCACCGCGACCCTAATAGAGGATAAAGCTGAAGATAATGAATGAATGAATAATGTTGTTATTATTATTGTTATTGTTGTTGATGTCATTATTGCTGTTTTTATTGTTTTTGTTGTTATTATTATTATTGTTTTTTATTACTATTATTATTGTTGTTATTATTACTGCTAATGTGCTTTTATTATATACTCTGCTCTCAGACTTTCAGTTACAGACTGGTGTATTGACAATGAATTGTAATGTAATTGATTATTAAAAATGACTAAATGTAAAACCAATATGGCTTTTTTTCCTCTAGGTTCAGCTCAGGCGAGTAAATACAACCATGGAGATGTAATAGAAACCATGTACAATCGGAATCCAGATCCTGGGACTTCATATGAAGATCTTTCTCTGGTGGTTGATTCAGATATCTTTCGTTACCTTCAGAAACACTGCTTTAAGGACTATCAGAGCATCCTGACACAGGGCAGTGTGGAAGTCCTAAACCTGAACTGTGAAGATATCACAACTTTGTACTTGCAACCAAAAGGTGATCAGTCTGAACAAAGCTTGGTGAACAAAGCCCATCGAGACCTGACACGTCTATTCCAGGAAAAGGAGCTCCAGCTGCGCAAAGAGCAAGTATCCAAATTCGGAATTGCACAGAAAGATCTAGAAGCTGCTCTAAAGCTGCTGAGGGCAAAGTTACCGATGCTGATGATAGATGAAGACGAAAGGAACTTGTATATGGTTGGAAGTAAAAGCAGCGTATCTGAGGCCAAGCAGTTATTTGTTGATATGAAGGAAAATAAGAAAACATCAACGTCACCCAGTAGACAGTTTGCTTCATCTCAGTCCAACATGGATTTCACAAATCAGGGAACAGCATCAGTATCTCTACCAGAGGCTTTCCAGCCAATCAGGAGCCAGTCTGATGATTCAGGTGATATGTTTAAAACAAAGGAGAATGTTCAAAAGAGAATTGAAGAAGAACTTTACAGGAAAAGACGACATTCTGATGTGCCAAAGCAAGTCCAGAACCAGACCAAGGAAACGATCCTAACTGAAATGTTTCCCATCAGCATAAGTGATGACATCACAGCAAAACATGTCCTAAACTATCAAGAAAAAATAAAGTCCAAAGATAGAGATGGAAACAAAAGTTCTCCTTTTGATTCTTCTAAGTCGTCCAGTTCAGCCTCCAACTCAGATCTGGAGAATAAACCAGCAGACAATCCAGAAACCCGTTCAGAAGTAAAAAAATCAACAAAAGTACAAAAGGCCAAAGCAGATTTATTGAAGGAACGGAAAAAGGCAGCAAATTTTAATAGTATTACCATAGATTCAAGGTCCCAGGAAAGAAAAATGGAACAAAAAGAACAATCAGACTCCACAGTTCCGACCGGCTTTGTTAGTGCACAGCCACCTCACTTGCCCTTCATCAAACCATCAATGCGTAATCATAGTCCAAGTGGTTTCAGCAAGACTGACGTCCAAACACTCAAGGATGATATAAAAAGATATGGTCCTTGCAACCTCTCTGAGAAGCTACCTTTAGGTTTACCTCCTCAGACGAAGGAATCTCAGTGTTGTTCACTGGACTACATAAATCTGAGTGGATATCTAAGTGAAATGAGAAGAAACCAGCCCACGTCTCTGAAAAGATGCAATAGCTTTTCAGGCAGGACCAAAGGATCCAGTCAGGGGGTCCAAAGTAACGTAGATAGATCTGTAGAGATGGGAAGCTGCCTTATGGGTAAAGTCGTTAGAGCTGATCTGAATGTGTCCTCCAGGTTGTGGCTCTACCTGAAGTCAGTTTATAATACTCATGTTGAGAACCTAACTTCAGATCTACAGATTAAAGAAATATTAGGCAACACAGAGACTGTATTGAATCTAATATGCGCAGATGCGAGGAAGGTAGATGAATGTCTGCAGGGTTTGAAGAGTCTCATTGACAAAGTCAAAGTGGATTTTGACACAAGAACCATTCCCTTATCTTTGCTCAGAGTTGATAATAACAATAAAACCCTGTTAGAATTTTGTACTGTAATGAAAAAGAGACATGAGAAAGTTACGCTGAACGTAATGCCAGAGTTTGTTATGATTCTGGGTCCTAAATTGATCTGTGAGAATGTAGAGAAAACCATGATGGAGGTATTTCATCTAGGGGTTAACATGGCAAAAACAACTATGGAAAATACCTCGGTTCACAGTCTCGAATCAAAAGTACTGTCAGGGTATCCAGTGATGAGTTATCCTAAAACCAGCTTGATCAATCAAGACCTACTTAAAGACTCAAATCCAAATGGTGCACCAACTTTTATTAAGGCTCCTCCCAGCACAGAAGCAAACTCTGACGTTATCCACGAAACCACACAAGGGCAAGACCATCAAAAAGATTGCAAGGGCAGTCAGGAATCCTCCATGACGTCGTACCCTGGAGACAGTGCAACATTCAAAAGGGAAAGTGTGCGAACTCTGGAGCCGACTGAAGTAGGTTCTATGATCCCAAAAACCAAGTCAACTTTCAAACAAGTGCTGCCACATTCAGATCTGGAGGCTCCATCGGCAGCTTTGGCTGGTGGAAATCAGGACGTCCTGTTATGTTCCGTATGTAAAAGAAGAAGCGACTCTGTTAAACAGTCATGTGGCTTAAACGTTTGTGCACAGTGTGAGAAAGACGTTCATAAAACCTACAAAACCTGCTCACCGGATCCCACCAAGGTTCCCATGCCTATCAAGGGAACCATGTATGTACGAGAATCCACCATCACAATTCCTGGATTTTCCAGAAACACAGCGCTCAACATTATCTATGATATTCCTAATGGTATCCAAGGGGTAAGATCTGGTCTTTTACTAAATATAATTAAACTTATGTAGCAAACCACTGGAATAATTACATTTATAAAGATTTATATTACTGCTACTTATGTTACGGACTCATCTCTGTACAGGATGGTCACCCCTGCCCCGGGGCACCGTATAAAGGAGGCAGGTTTGAAGCTTTCTTGCCAGATAATGAATCTACTCGAAAACTTCTCAATTTTCTAGAAAAGGCTTTTCACAAAGGTCTTACCTTCACTGTGAAATTGCGATCAACACAAAATGAGGAAAACAGGCATGAAGGAGCCGTGGTCTGGGGTTGCATACCTCATAAAACCAGGACAGAGGGCGGGGCTTCAAAGTGAGTATAACTGTTGATTTAACCATTCGAACTGTGTTTGTAATGTTGGAATGTCATAGAACTACAGTAGACCTTCAGTGATCTAGAAAATGAATTTTTTTTATAGTAATGGATATCCAGACTCCAGCTACATCAGACGCCTGACTGAAGTACTGAAGGCAGCAGGAATCTAACAATGACAAAATCACCCCAAATCACACAAATCAAACATTAAACATCATCAGATAAAAAAACCCTATCAGCATTAATATAGATCTTACATCCTAATTCATTTCCATGTAAAGAAGTCATGAGGTCTGACATGTACAACGTTTAAACTGAATGGGTCTTCATTCATTCATTCATTATCTCCCGCTTATGAACGGAGGCGGTGACATAGAACATGTTTCCATTTCTAAAAGCTCCCCTGGTACAACGTTTATCAGCTTCCAGGAGACCAAGGGTGAGAGAACAAAATCCATTTATTCATTCATTATCTCCCGCTTATCCTCTATTAGGGTCGCGGTGGGGTTCCCCATGCCCATCCAGGGGAGAACGTCTCGGGCACTGGGCAGATAGACCCAGGACAGGGCGCCAATCCATCGCTGGGCACACACTCACTCACACAGACACACTCTAAGCGGGGCAATTTTTAAGAATTCAATTAACTTGATCCATGTTTTTGGACTGTGGGAGGAAACCGGAGAACCCGGAGGAAACCCACGCAGACACAGGGAGAACATGGAAACTCCACCCAGATGGGGATTCGAACCGGGAATCCCTAGCGCTGAGAGGCAAACGTGCTAACCACTAAGCCACCGTGCCGCCCACTGACTTAATTTTTTGTAGATGTAATTTTCTGATGTAATGTAATGACACCTGTAAATAAAGGTTTTGTACAGTGAAAGTGTAAAATTAATAAATGTCACAGGAATATCATTTTGGTTATTTATACATGTGTCATACTTACAGTCATGGCTGAATATATTGGCAATTTTTCTGGAATTTTCCTAAATTAATATTGAATAATAATGAATTGCTCAAACAAAATAACTGAAATCATTGGATCAAGAATCATCCACCAACAAAAATAATGTCCAGCCACATGCACCCGGTCTTCAGCATCCTGTGATTACTGGTGACAAGATAATTGATAACTAACAAACTGTGCAGCAACAGATGGATTGGTTTCACATCAACCAGGTGCAATAAGATGCAGGCTGTGTCTAACAAAGTACTAGTTACAGTTGATCCACTCGCGCCAGCACAGCACACAGTAACACACCACCACATCAGTGCCACGAATCAGCTTCATAGTTTCAAAACCTAAGGCATCTTAATGATTTACATCTGTATTAATGAACCTTTTATCTGTTTACGTTCGACGCTGGGTCATTTCCTTTTATAACCACACGGTGGCAGTAATAACATTACACTGTACAGCTGGACGTGTCTTTTAGGGGAAAGACGTCAGAATGTGTATATAGCCACCATCACAAACCACTAGATCAGTGAATCTGTCTGTTTTGTGTCTTAATAGTCATTTTCTAAAGAACCTACCAAACTTAGTGTGTGAATCCACCCACCAGCAACCTTGTGTTTACTCAACATTATCATTGAATTCACTCAAAACATAAACACAACTCACTCTTAACTAATCCCCACATTAGATCAGGTTTCTAAACCTTAAATGTTATTATGAAGTTGCTTCGTGTCGTTTTGGGGAATATGTTTGCAGTTATTAAACCCTGTTTAAACAGAATAATAGTTTATTTTAATCTCTTAATAAGGGGAGATTGTGTGATTGTTCCTGGTTGATCGTGAGACAGATGTTTTCTTATTTAAATGATATTGATAACTTCTGACCCCAGTATAGAACAGAGACATACTCATTACACACACAGAAGCTTTTATGACCTCTCATTCTGCTGGGTTGCAGCTATAACAGATTTCAACCTCCAGGAAAGACTTTCTAAAGTTTTTGGAGCATGCTATGAGAACTTTTGCTCTAATTTGTTTTAAAGATCATGTCTGAGGTCAGACACTGATATTAAAGGTCATAACTTGATTCTAGTTTATCCCAAAGGTGTGAACCAGTCAAGTTCTGCTTTATTGAACTCACCAACCACAGTATTATAGACTCAGTCATGCTGTAACACACACTTTCCCCAAACTGTTTCCACAAAGTGTCAATGAGACTAAATAAAGAAATAAATAAAACCTTAGCAAGGTGGCTTAGTTTTTAGCCGGTTTGCCTCTCAGCACTAGGGATTCCCAGTTCGAATCCCCATCTGGGTGGAGTTTCCATGTTCTCCCTGTGTCCGCGTGGGTTTCCTCCGGGTCCTCCCACAGTCCAAAAACATGGATCAAGGTCAAATGAATTCTCCAAATTGCCCCATATAGAGTGTGTCTGTGTGAGTGAGTTAATGTTCCCAGTGATAGATAGATTGGTGCCCTGTCCTGGGTGTATCTGCCCAGAGCTTGAAACATTCTCCCTTGGATGGGCATGGGGAACCCCACCGAGACCCTAGTAGAGGATAAAGCGGAAGATGATGGATGGATGAAACCACCTTAGTTCAATAATAAAGAAGGGTGTCATCATACTTTAGTCCATATGAAGAACTACAATTAAAGTCCACTAATTATATTGTGTTATCAGAACATAAGTATGTAACCCTTTATATTAATGCTCGTGTGGTTCCTGCATGTCATAAACACACCTGTACAGGTGTGGCTGCCAGGCTAAACAATGGGGGAATTTGAATAAATGGGCGGAGCTTGGAGGAAAATAAAAGGCAGCAGCAGCAGCCCCGCGTTTCACTCCTCAGCCCCAAACTCGCGCGTAGACTCGCGCGCACTGTGACTGCAGACCCGCGCGACTCAGGGACGAGATGCGCTTTCAAATGGGACAGTCTTCAGAGGTGTAGCGGGGTCGTATGGGTCACTGCTCTGCTGAACGGACGGACGGACGGGGGCATGAGTTCACTGAGCGACAGAAGCGCCACCCGCAGGTGTAAGATCGTGGTGGTGGGAGACGCGCGCTGCGGGAAAACTGCGCTTCTGCACGTGTTCGCCAAAGACTCATATCCAGAGGTAGACACACACACACACACACACACACACACACACACACACACACACACACACACACACACTGCGTAAAGTAAAGGATCTAATGTTTGTGGTGATTTCGGAGTGACTCAGACGCTTTTTAGGGTTTAGAAACATCATCCCAGATTCCTTATTCCCCCTCTGTCCTCTTTAAAAATTGCTTTTATGAGGGTATTTATCAATTTTTCAAACTGTTGTTACATTCATTTTGTTCGATCATTTTTTGTTATATTTGATAAAATTTCATTTTTGAATAAACGAACCTGAGCTTCGGCAGAAAAGCCTGAATCCATTTTACGAGTCGGTCGCAGATGAGACAGTTTAGCAGAGGTATTGCTTCGAAATACCGTAACTTTGCGACAGTTTGCGCCTTCAGAAAAATTCTGACGGTTTATGAAAGTTGAGAAGCTACTTTTAACAGCCAACATACAGTTATTATGGTAACAGAGCGTCGGATCCGATGCTGGAGGACCAACGGCTAGAGAAAGCTGCTCTCATTTGATCCGGGGCTACAGCCCCGAAAGCCCAGGTCTGAAGACGCCCCTCTAGTGACTGATGCTTAAGGTGCCTGACACGGAGTTCGTCACAGGGCAAAAATATGTGTCCAAACTTACTTATGAATAGTTACAGTGAAGTTAGTGATACAGCATAATATAACTAATATAATATAATATAACTTTATAATAACTAACAATGTATTAGTCCTGGTGAAAACAGTTATAGAATGTTTTTTTTTGGTTAATGAGCTTATGATTCATGATTCCCCTTGATTCATGATTTTCAGGTGTTTTTGTCTCACATTAATTTTGTGCTGGATCAGAGAAGCACTTCTGTCCGAATGGCTGCCCTGTATAAAATGCACTGTGGTACTAACTTTGAGTTCGTCTGAAGGGGTCCGAGTACTGAAAATCAGACAAATTTACCATGTCATGTTCTAACTCACACCTGACTCATGTCTTCATTAAAGGTGTAACCAGCTTCATAGAATGTAAAAAAAAACAGGACAAAAGTGTTTAATTCATCATTGATTCGTGCTTAAACTAAAAGCAAGTCAAATCAGATTATTTACAGTTAGCATCGTCAGAAATATCTTGAAAAATAAGACAGATTTATACGAATAGACACTGAAAATAATTATTTGGTTCGTTGACCATCATTGATACTTTAAGGCAAACGTATGCTTTTAACTTGGTGGAAACAGTTTGAAGAATGACCCTTTCTGTTACAGCACACATATCAAAGTCCATAAGTCATGTCTGGATTAACTTGGTGTAAAAAGCTGTTGACTGACCCATACAGAGCCTTAACCTCAATGCTCCTGAACACATTTGTGATGAACTAGAACCACACAAACACTCTTCTTGATGCATTCACTTAAACTCCTACAGCCATACTCTACAAGTCTTGTAGAAAGACCTCCCACAATCATGGATACTGTAGACAGTGAGATGTTAATACAGTTTAAGAGACGAGTCCCATGCCACACAACACTGCATAGAACTTTATTAACCGGTTCTATTCAGATCTGCTATTAACAATCAGGGCAAGTAAGAGGATTTAAACTAAAGATAATGCAAATGAAAAGTATTATCCGTAAAGTTTTTCTAATCTTCAGTTTATAGTTTAACTATAGATTTTTTTAAGTAAATGCCTGTTGCTGAATGAATGAATAAATGAACAAATGATGGAATACAAAGTTTGAATACAAACTGAGGTTTCTGTGTTCAGTCAGACTAAAGCATCATGTTTACCACCTGCTGCTCCTCTATTATTAAACACTTATTTGAAGACTGGTGCATTGTGGGAGAGATAAGTACACATAGAACTGCATCAAAGTATCACTTGAGAATTCTGTTTGGAAAATAATTAAAAAAATAAAAATAATGTTAGACTTAACAGTAAAATGTCTTGATACTGAATATTCCATGTAAATTTCCCAAAGTAAAGTATTTATATTCTCATGGCTCACATCTGTGTGTCATTGGTGCACTCTGACATTTTACAACCATGTCTCCCCATGTCTGGTTGCAGAGCTATGTCCCGACTGTGTTTGAAAACTACACCGCGAGCTTCGAAATCGAGAAGCGCCGCATCGAACTCAACATGTGGGACACGTCAGGTAGGAACCACATCCAGAAACCAATAAAACACAAGTTACATTTCAAATGCAGCACCTACAACAGGTTTGTGTTGAGCTTTTAGCAGAAGTTCATTTAAACCTCAGGGTTCGAACTGAAAGCAGAAGAGCGAACTGGAATGACGAGTCTGAACGAGGAAATAAGATCAGAAGCATCTAATGAACACACACAGTTATTATAGCAGCTGTATGGATGCTTCAAGAAAGAGCTTCATGACATGAATCAATGCTCCTTAGAGATTGTGCTCTCTGCTGTATCATATAACTGCTAAAGGTCTTTTATCCTGCAGTCACCTGATCTAATGATTTTTGGAGATGCTGCATGGTAGATGAAGTCTAGTTCAGAAGATACACTGAATAATAGAACTGCGCAACATGACGAAAATGTATTTTATGTCCACAAATTTTCGGTCCAATGAATAAATATATGGAAATGTGGTTATGAGATGCTTATGACACACAGTGAGATTCAAAGTCATGTTGATTGGTATCAGGATATTGATTTATGATTCAGCCTGAGAGAAACCCGAGAGAAACCGGTCATGTCTATTGTAGCCTACAGGTCTCAAGGTCAGACTTAAATAATGAAGGTACTACAGGATGTCTGATGTTTATTTTGTGATTGGTGAGATAAAGGTCTAAAAAGTCTAAAGAGTATTTAACATCAGTTTGGTTCACCTGCTCATTATACTACAGGTTTAGGACTTAAAATATAGATGAGGTTGAATGTCATGGTTATTAATATTTTAAACGAAGGGGATCGGGAGTCGTTTGGTCATTCATTTCCAGACAGCACATTCTGCATTTTTGGATTGCTTTTATTTTGATCGATTAGAATCAAGAAGGCTTAGCTCACCAGCAGTGTTCCAATACACACTAAAGGTTATAGAAAATGGAGAACAGGGTCTCTGGAAGTTTTTGATTTGTGCAGCGATGAGCAGTTATACTGGAACAGAAAGAGCAAACCTCACCCAACAGGAAGTATAGAATTGTGTAAAACTACATTTAGATGTGGTGCCCTTTAATTATTAAGAGGACAGAGTGTATGCAGGATAAAAAAACATTACATTTACAATTAGTGGTTGGTTATGAACATATTTTAACTGAATGTGGAAACAGCTTTAGATAATTTAACTTATCGTAATAAAGAATAAGGAAATTAAAAAAAGTTGACCAACAGATCTGTATCTATCTACTCATCCATCATATATATATATATATATAGAGAGAGAGAGAGAGACACAGAGAGAGAGACAGAGAGAGAGCGAGAGAGGGGGGGGGGGCTCTTAATTCATGCAGCACACAACAACAGATTCACTAAATCCCAATACATTCTATACGTTTATCCTAAAAAAGTAACTGCAAGTAAAACGAAGCTCTGATATTCAGCTCGGAAATCACTGATCTGGAGTCTGTGACACACATGTGGTCCGACCAAGATGTTTCATAATGAATTGGTCTTAACTCATTAGTGAAATGAGAAAACGACACAGACACACACACACACACACACACACACACACACACACATACACACAGACGTACTATTGAATCAGTATCTCGTTATTAATTAATGAGCCGTATCAGTGTCAGCTGTACACAGAGGAGGAGAGAGAGAGAGAGAGAGAGAGAGAGAGAGAGAGAGAGAGAGAGAGAGAGAGAGATAATATAGAATCTTTGTTAGTAAATTCATTTGATGTTACTGTAGTTTGTTGTATCTGGTGAATCTAAAGCAGAACTGGAGGCTAATACAGAGTCATTTTAATAAATCAGCTCTAAGAGTCATGAATCCCAAACGATTCTCTTTCACCGTCCTGCACAAACTGTAAAACTGAAGACTCTTCTGAGCAGAGGATCTGCAGCAGTGATGTTTATGAACAATTTTACACATTGTCAGTGTGCAGCAAGTGTGCAGCTGTATATACTGATCTATACTTATAGACTCTAATAGACTGAATCGAGGATAAAGCTCCGGATCAGAATGATTCTAATCATGTTGGGAAAGTTGCTCTCAGAGGTAGAGGGTCCTGGTTTCAATTCCAGATAAGGTTCTTGTTTTGTGTGGATTGCATGTTCTCCTCGCATTGGCACATTGTTTGAAAGGTTTAGCTTCAAAATAATTCTAGGTGAACTAAAATAATGGTGGGATAGATTTCGGTTCCTGTTCAGGGTGTTTTCCAGACTCCAGCTCATGATCTTAATTACATTAACATCAGATGTCTTAGTGGTTTAGGATCCCCATGCCCATCCAGGGGAGAATGTTTCGGGCGCTGGGCAGTTAAACTCAGGACAGAGCGCCAATCTATCGCTGGGCACACACACATACACAAACACACTCTATGTGGGGCAATTTGGAGAAATTAATTGACCTTAATCCATGTTTTTTGGACTGTGGGAGGAAACCGGAGAACATGGAAACTCCACCCTGATTGGGATTCGAACCCAGATTTCCTAGCACTGAGAGGAGAACATGCTAACAACTAAGCCACCAGTCCAGTAATATAGTAGACAAAAATAACACAGAAGTGTGTGTGTGGTTGAATAACTTTCACCATACAGAGGATGTAGAGCATGTAGGTCATTATCTTTATACACTCATACCCCCCCAGACACACACACACACACACACACACACACACACACACACACACACACACACACACACACACACACACACACACACACACTTACTGTAACCTAATACCTGATCTCCCCCGTTTGTCTGGTGTAAGAGCCACTCAAGACTCATCAGGGACTTTGGATATGTTTTCCTGTACACACACACACACACACACACAAATCTGATGGTTGAACATCCTGCCCTCCTTTATCTATAATTCATTGGAAACCATAGGGATGCTTCCCTTTTCCACACTGCCGAGCGAGCGAGAGCGTTCAGGAGCTGCCTTTATTTCCGCTGTCCCACAGATGAGGTGTGAGAGGTTTCTCCTCTGACATTTAGAAGCAGCTGATATCAATGAAATTAACTGCGTGGAAAAACGTGGAAAAACTGACAAATACTGACGTTATAAATAAAGAAGAAGAGACTAAGTGTAAGACAGTCACACCTCTGATGCTACGGAAGCCGAGAGTCAAAGTTCTCCTGAATTGATAATGTTCACACATAGAGCTGTAAAATTCCCTTTGATTTCCACAAACTTTTTTAAAACTTAGTTGTATTTTAAACACGAGTTTAAATTGATCATAACATTTAACTGACAGCTTTTCAGTATGAAACCTGTGTTCTGATCAAACGAGCCTGTGTGCAAACGGGAGGCGCTGGCTGTCTGGTAAATTCACACCGTGTGCTCGATGACGCGTCTGACGTGAAAAACCGAAAGATTTCAAACATCTGAAAATGTTAACAACATTTTGGGAAGCTGGAGTGAAATCAAGAAACTGCAGGAGACGACGTTGTTTGTGATCAAGTTGCAGCTCTGGGAAAAATGTATAGATCTGATTCTTCAGATGAACATGCTGACTCAAAACTCATCAGATGAATTCAAAAAATGGCAAGAGACTCAGTTGTTTGTGACAAAGATGCAAAACCAGCTGTGTGACAGATTTTGTTTATGCATCATGTCGTGCCTCCTGCACGATGCACACAGATGCAGCTCCTCCAGAATCCTCTCTATAGGAGGTGGGAAAGCGTAGAAATGCGTACAGAGATGATACTTTCTAATACTCTGAACATTCGAATGAGTTAATATGTGTAAACTACACACGTCTGCATCCTGCCAGTAAAACACGCCAAGTAACACAGCAGGAAAAAAAAAAGTCTGACATTAAAAATCATAGTGGCTGCAGCGCACAATGTGCACAAATATTTTAAAAGAGTTGAGATGCAGAATGTGGATGGAGTAACCACGGCGACATAAACAGGAGCTTAGCAATGTAATTCAGTGTTTAAATAAAACTTGTTCCAGTCCAATCATGTGACCCAAAACCTTTTAACCTAAAAACCTCAAAGTCTAAAACACCAGAGATACTCTGTGTTACTGGTATGAAGCTGCTGTACTGTATGTAGAATCAGATAAGCTGATTACTTAGCTGTATTAAGACGTTTACCACCGAAAGTTTTGTTAGAAAGTTTTTTGTTTTGTTTTTGTTAGCAGCTACATAAACATTACTGCTGCAAAGGTGCATTACATTCTGATGTTCACAAACATGTGACCTGTGCAGAATTTAGAAGGCAGTTGATCAGCAGATGGTATCTGCCGCTGTAATGCTGTATTACAGGAATCTAAGGAGTGATTGGTAGGTTAAGCGTTATGAAAACACTTTCGAAATCTGGTTTTGCTTCATTTCTTCAGATGGATTTGAATTTTATCCGATTATTCTCATGTTCATCAGACCGTCGGTGGGATGAATCAGTATAGAAGCACTGCATAGTGAAGCTTTTCATTAACACAGCGGATTGAATTAGTTTTGCTTTAATCTTCATTTGTTCATTTTCTTAACTGCATATTCTCATCGGGGCGTCCAGGAGCTCACTGAGTGAAACGGCGTGACACCATGAACAGGTTCACCAGTCCATAGCAGAGCAGACACAGTCTCATTCACACTCTGAGATCTTTGGTATATTAAAAATTAAATGCCGTACACTCAATGGTCATACATTGGACCTGTGCTGGATGTGAGAACACCAGCATTTCGACGTGGCACAGATTGCACTTGGTGGTAATCATTCCTGTGCATGGTCACTAAGATCACTGGATTTTAGGGCATAAAAATTGACTTGATGTCATGCTGCACTAAGTTGTGTGCTATCTATCTAATTTCCATAAAGGGAAGCTCCAGTCATAAAAGGGCAGACTGCGTTCACACTACATTAGAAATAAACATCATTTTTCCTTTTTTGTGGCGGTCTTGTCTGATTTAATGCAGAACACAGCATGAACACTCATCTGATTAACATTAACATCAGCCTGCGGCTCTTATTCAGAACAAAGCAAGCTTTTGGTATACATCAACTCCAGACGACTTCCATGGGAACTTGTGGTGTTTTTTGTGTCGTGTGCACACTGGCCTATTTTTCAAAACATCTTTCCACCCAGGTCACTAAAGTCAGGGTCATGCAGCAGGGTCATGAGTGATGGCTGGTTCATTCCCTGCACATTCCTTTGATTCAGTGGGGTCTTCAGCGCTGTGCACAGCAAAGATCCTGCAATGAATGTTTTTCTTGTAATCACATCTTAATCTGTTCTTCTGCATCAGAACCCCCACTGGTATGCATCTCTCACACATGAGCCTTGCTTTCTTTATCATGCAACACTGCCTACCCACCTCTTTTAACCAACCCAGAGACAGAACTCAGCAGTATTATTCTTATTAGTGATTTGATCCATTTTTATGCGATGCTGCATTTGGACTATTCGCTAGCTCTTTGCAGCTCACAGTGATGCTGCATAATTACGCATGCTGCAGGACATTATGGGAGATTATTTTCTTTAAGACAGTGAACCTCTTTTTTTTTTTTTTTTTTTTTTTTTAAAGTGATGAATTATATTCCCAATATATTCAATATACTCTGTTAATGGAGCTCATGGAATGAGATCCACACAGGAACTGTTATGTTGTAACCAAATAAGTTAGAATTTTTTATTCAACGTGAAATTCAATCAAAAGCCAGTGAAAGTTTGATATAATGTGACTCAGGCTTGTTCTTGGAATATTTCAATAATTTCTCTGCTTTTTGATAAACAAAACCATATTTCTTATAATGGAAAATTACAAAGATGGAAGAATGGGATTCTAGTAATGTTACTAATGTGCATGTTAAAAGTTAATTGGATAAAACATCCAACGTAATTAACTATACTAAACCAGCTTCACGGCACTCATAAAGCCTGAAGTTAAATGATATAATTGGGTGGAATAGTTCTGCATGTCGAAGCATCAACATCAACCCAATATGTTTAATAATAGAAAGCAGTGTCCGCATGCTTGTGAGAGGCTGAACCAAGCCTGGGGTGAAATGCTGCTTCTTTAAAATGACCTTTGTGATCGTTAAGCTCGAGTTAATGTTGGAGATAATTCTATAATCATCTGAAATGGCGAAATTGTGCAACGTGAGAACTTTGCTAATCCCTTTAGAGAGGAAGTCCTCGGGTGAACAGGTGGATTGTAACTCGCTCGTCCCCGTTGCACCTTCTGGCTCTGGACTCAAAATAAAATCATGAAATTCCAGTTGATCAGCTTCCGTGTGTCAGCTGTGCTTCATACAGGTCTTGTTTTGACGTGTCCTCTTTAACCTCATCGGTAGCTAACCCTCAGGAAGATTGCTTACAGGAGGAATTCATCAGTTTAAACTGTGAAATTTAGGAATTGGTTAAGATTACATAAATGTCTGCTGATCTGACTCTGATCATGTTTACAGAATGAGCGGGGGATCAATACGTATTTAGTGACAGGTTTTTTTATTGGTAAAAATTATTTATTGTCATCTGAACACCATTCTCTACCTATTCACACACATAATTCTGTTAAGTATAACATATAATATTAACTATATTAAAATCTAATTTGTTTAAAGGTTATTGCACTTTTACATTTCATTCCTAAAACATTTTATTCAGCAAAACGTTTTGTAAGATTTGATGAATATTTATGTCATATTTATCATATTTAAATACTATGAACTAAGAAATCAATCTCTTATGCAGGGGTTTAAATGTTTTAAATGTGGCAGGTTTATTTAAGTTTAAGGATCGACCTTAGCATCATTTTCTTCTTTCGGCTGTGTCCATTTTAGAGGCTGCCACACTGAAACAGTGCCACTGCATATTAGATTTAGTGTAGTTTTACACCGGATGCCCCTGTCCCACCCAACCCTCCTATTGATTCAGACGTGAAATCCTAACTGATATGTAAAGTCAATGGAATGTGCAGGCACAGGGAGAACATACAGTCGCCCAAATCTAGGAATCAACCCCAGGACCTTTTTGTGTGGCTGAAGTGCTATTTACTGCCCCATCCTGCCACCCACAATGAACTTTTCCATGTTATATAAATAAATTCACATAAAGCAAGGCTGCTCTAATGCCAGTTTGCTGCAGCATGACCCTGTAGTGATCAGTGGTTTGGAGGTCCTCCATCCTCACCAGCAGTTTTGGGATGAATTGTAATGTTTATTGTGAGCCCAGTACTTATACTTCAGCCCTTCACACTCACTCCTGTCCCTGTCTGGCCTCAGTGTTTACAACAAAACTCAAATGTTGTGGTGAGCCTTTGCATATGTCTGAAGGCTCGTTTGTCTGTTGGGTTTTGCTTTGTAAATAAAGTCCAGACCTCTAGCTGGTCTAATGTAATACTTTTTGTGGACGAAATATTAAGAAAATGCCAACTATAAACATTAACATCAAATTAATATTACAGATATGATGCTGCAAAGCCATTTTAAACACTGGAAGACCAACATGGTCCAATAAAAACTGAAGCAGTAGGTATAGCTGTAATTAAACCACATTTTACAGATTTTTTTTATCCAGTTACATTATAAGTATATAAACCTAATGGTTGTGGTCAGAGAACAGGGTCAGTCATGATACAGTACCCCTGCAGAAATGAGAGTTTGGGGACTTTAGGTTTAAACCACCAACCTGCAGACTGATGTCTCAACATCCCTGAGCTACGACCCCCCAAACAGGATTAAACCCTCTCATTATTATTATATTATTCTAATTAAGGATGGAATAAATATTTCGCTCCAGAAACAGCAGGTTAATGTTCACACATTTCAGTGTACGTCTAACCTCAGCCATTGTTTTAACACCACATGGCTTTATTCTGCTATTTGTTCTTTCCTCTGGCTCCATCTTTGCCAGCATCTGGTCTGTAAATGCTGAGCTTCACAAAAAGAGAAGGAGAGGAAATGAAAGGGGGACTCGAGCGGTCATCTCTCCTGACCTCCTCATGCATTTCCCCCTCCGTCCTTTCAGTGGGGCACAAAGATGGCCTTTAGCTCACATCGCGGCGTTGCTACGATACCTTGCCGACAAAAGCTGAGAGGCTTAAAGCTGTAAACATGTTTGTGCTCAGTGAACGTAATGGCAGCATGTAAGCAGATGCGTGGATCTGGAGCTGGGCTCCTCACGGCTCCCTGACTCAGTGATTTAAACACGGCCACTGTGCCTGCGCTCTCACTGTAAACAACGCGAGGGGAATAAAGCCTCTTGTTTTGGGTTCAGTGCTGTTTTCCTTGGTTGCTTTGTGAGGGCAGTCTGGAGGGAGGAATGCAGCCTGGTAAGCATTTTAATACCACTTTTATGGATGTCTATAAAACACAACTGTAATAAATAAAGCTTCGACCCACACACAACCCAGTTTGCCCCAAGTTTGGCATCTCGTCAAAGGGTCTCTCAGCAACTGCGCACCAGGTCATGAAAATGATTTCTGAGAAAAACAATCTGCATATATAATTTTTATTTTCCAATTTGAATGTGTGTGTGCAGGCTCCGCCTATTACGACAATGTTCGGCCGTTAGCCTATCCGGATTCAGATGCTGTTCTAATCTGCTTTGACATCAGCAGACCAGAGACACTGGACAGTGTACTGAAGAAGGTACAGCCTTTAATTAATTATTATACTGTATAATATACACACAGTTGGTGTACTGATGGTAAAACATATTCACATGTTACCATAGATACTGATCTGCATAAATGACATCAGTACCATAACAAAGGTCTCAATACAACTTGTTTACTTAACCATTGATGGGCCTGATGATGATAAAGCTCTGATACCACACATTTAAAATTCAAAAATTATGTAATTTTAATTTCTATTTATTGTCAAATGAAATCATTTACAGAGGTGTTAATGTTTGTTGGATAAACACATAAGTATAAATACATGCTATAGCTACAGGACACAAGCCCATGACAGTTACTACTATTGTGAAATCTGATCCCTGTACAAGCAGGTTATGTTTATACACAGGTGTGTGTACAATGTGTGTGGGGGTGGGGGGGTGGCACTACTCAAAGGCCTTTGAATTTAATATAATGTTATGATTATGAATCAGCATTAAAAACCAAAATACAGCTTAATATTTTATACTTTTAAGACCTACTGACCTTCATCCACTTTCCTTCACATTCACCTGATCTAAACCAGCCAACTCCCACCCCACCCTCCGCACCCACCCACCCACCCTGCTCAGCACTAAGGCCACACATAAAAAGGAGGGAAGGTCCACTGTAACAAGATCCTCTGTAGAATGCAATGACATCATGCTGAATTACATAAGCATTACATGAGCATGTCAGAACATGTTATTAAAGCAAACGGAGAACATACCAAATACTAATACAGTCTGGTTTTAAAAGACTTTACACTGATCTGAATTCTATAACAAATTTATAATTTTATTATCTTACTATTTTTGTTTATTACTAAGAGCCAGAAGGTGTTAGGGTAAATTATTAACTACTAACCGAATAATAATTTGATTCTAAGAAATGAATTACATTATATTATTTTAATTTAGCATTAAATTTGATGTGTGTGTGTGTGTGTGTCTGTGCAGTGGCAAGGGGAGACGCAGGAATACTGTCCTAATGCAAAGGTGGTGCTGGTGGGCTGTAAACTGGACATGAGGACTGATCTGAACACGCTGCGTGAGCTCTCCAAACTCACGCTTATCCCAGTCACACACGAACAGGTGAGTCAGAAATCCAGAACTCAGCCCAGGTGCACACACCTGTGTGAGTCTGTAAGCCGATACTCATCACGGTCACACCCTCCAAGATTTCAGTAACACACTGACAGGTCTTTGAACCCAAACTCATCGCTGTGACACACTGACTGTTGAGTGTTTGAACTCTAACCAGTTCCTTCCTGAGTGGCTCCACATTCGTACCTCTAATCAGCAGGAGGAAAGGTGCTTTTGATTAAGACAAAATGGTTCAAAAAGTAAAAAAGGGTGTTCGGTCTTGTTTTTTGTCTTGTTCCCTCTCTAGGGCACTACTTTAGCGAGGCAGATCGGCGCTGTGGCCTACGCTGAGTGTACCTCGAAACAGTCCGAGACCAGCGTGCGGGACGTTTTTCACATCGCCACGGTAACATCGGTTTCCGGTGAGGCACCTCGTCTGAAACGCTCCGAATCGCGGCGCGGCCTAAAACGAGCTTCCCAGAAACCCCAGCGTTCGGAGATGCTGGAGGGCCGCAAAGATCGAGCCAAGAGCTGCACCCTGATGTAGATCCTGCCATCGTTTCACTTTTACAGTCTTCAGTGAGATTGTGGACGTTTTGTAAATATGTTTTTATTTGTTAAATGAGGACAGAGTTATTTATTACCTTTACTGATTTCTTTTAAGTTTCTTATTTCAGAGCATACTTTAAAATGAACTTGGGAACCACTGGATGAATTGTCAGTGAGACATGAATCAGAAATCAATGGACATCGTTACCTTTTTTTAGGTGAAGCGAGTTTAAACTCACAGACTAATATGACTTCATGTGTTTATTATTAGGTTTTATTGTTTCTCATGGCTGCTTCAGATGCATCAATATAAAATTAAAGGATTTATAAAGAACATTGTCTTTTTTTTTCCCAATCACCATATGGACCAAAAGTATAGGGACACACCTCAAACACTGAATTCAATCTCATTAGCACAAGTGGATAAAATATAGTAATTTGGTATTGTATATGCTTCTACCTTTGTGGAAACAGTTTGGGGAAGGCCTTTTGTAATCTAAACACCCTGTCAAAAAACTTCAAGACTATCTGCAAGCTGGACCCTCTGCTCTAACGTCGGTGTCTGACCTCACCAGCACCTCTGAATGAATGTTTCCACAGACATGACACAGAAACCCTCTCCAAACGTGTGTTTGTGTTTTATTCCTTTAGTCATGACTGACTCTTGGACATTGTTTAGTCCAGTTTATAATGAATCAGATCAATGTCATGGTGAAGCTTTTAATTAGACGGGTCACCAAGTCTTTCCTCAACAAACATTTAGGTATTAGACCCCCCCCCGCAACCCTAGTAGAGGATAAATGGATGGATAGGATGGATAAATATGATATTTGAATAACCTAAGATACATTCAACTCGAATTCCTAATAAAATATTCAACCTGATTCATTTAGTACAGGTTTCTAATGATGTCATAACGTTTGCTGTTCTGTAAATCATGACCTTATCAGATTAGCACAGCAGAGTCATTTAGAGTTCCACATTTATTAACTAACGACACACGAAGCATCAACCCTCAGACGTAGGATCTTATGTTCTATGTTGTGCTCTGGCAAAAACAAACGTGTTCCTCCAACAGACAGAACACGGTGCGAGTGCGACAGAGTGCTGGCGGGTGAGTAATCGCTCTCGGAATTTTATAAGAATCTGTGGGAAAGTTTAGTGACTAAGCTGTTACTCATAAACGTGTGAATGTTTGTAAGACTTGTTCTGCAGCCTGACGCTTCCACAGCAGAGCTTCATTGTTCGAGTAAATGATTTATATTCCGAGGAGTGATCAGTTGTCATTTGAATTTCTCAACATAAACACAAGACAGATTCAGTATGTGCCTCCATTTCACTGTCTGGTCTTGTTTCAGGTGCTAGAATGTTCGTTATGGTGCTATGTTCTCATCTTATTTATAAGTAATTATTAAAAAAAAAAAAACAAGCTTTACAGTCTGTTCCATGTTCAAGTTGTTTCCATTTGGGGGCAGCACAGTGGATTATTATTCTCCATCTTGCCCGGTCCTGACAATCCTTCTCAATCACCCCCACCACCTGCATGTCCTCCCTTACCACATTCATACACCTCCTCTTTGGCCTTCCTCTCCTCCTACTTCTGATAGCTCCATCTTCAGCAGCTTTCTCCAAAACCTCATTTCTTACACCACTTCATCTAAGAACCTTATTCCTAATCTTCTCCATGCTTTACAGTGTTGGTTTGATTACACCTCATAGCAACAAACATCCAGGGTTTAATTCACGGTTATCAAGGATCTCCTCCCTGTGCATGAGTGGGTTTACATTATGTGCTCCCACAATCGAAGAAAGACACACTGACGGGTACATTAGAGGTACTAATTGCCCCTCTGATGGGATCATTTGTATGGTCATATGACTATGGTTCAGGAAAGACATGACCACAGGTTTACACACCATCACTCCCAACATCATCCTCTTGTCCACTGGTATTTCACTATAAACCCTGCAAATCCAAACCACTTCAATAAGACTGCAAGAAATACAATAAATAATGCTGCTGGAGCAGCACAGAGGTGCAGTGGTAAGCACTTTGGGCAAACAAAGAACCCTCCTGTGCCATTTGGGTGGTGTTACTTCTTGCATCAGGAACTCTGGTTTTCTTTGAAATTTTATATATGATCTTAAGCCCTGAACTAAAACCCACATACAACCTGAGTGGAAATAACACAACAACCTAGAACCTAGAACCTTGGACTACCAAAAAAAGATTCAATGAAAAGGTCTGAAATTCCTGACCTGCAGTAGATCAACTTCAGAAGCTGTTAGAGACGAGGGTTAAGTGCCCTTTAATTGGAAAAGGGAGGCCAAATGTAACGCTGCCAATAATGTGGTTTCTATTAGTTATAAATTCATCACTTAAAAATAAAAACTACAATTAAAGGTTATTTTGTTTGCACAAAGTCCCAGATCAAAGTTAATTCCTATTAACTATTTATACCAGCAGCGCTGATAGATTTGAATACATTCAGAGGACAGTGACTGGAATGAGCCTGCAGTGTAAACATGCACAGACACCTTCATACTGCTGCTTCATATAGAATGAGAAGGAAAGTTGGAACATAAAGTGCCTGAAAGAACAAACATGGGAACAGAGGCATGAACGAGGGGGTTATATGGCGGAACAGATGGCCGAGTGGATGGACGCGGTAGCTGTGAGTGGTTTTATGACTCTTCGCTGCGGGATGAAATAGTAAAAGGTTTCATTATTGATGAAGTTCAGGAATAAGAGTGTGTAACTGCGAGATCTGCTCAGATTCAGGTCTTCACTACATGATCTACTCTGTGAGTGCGTGAGAGAAAATTCATTCAACATGTGATGGACATTAAGACTTTATATTGCCGCGTCTCAGGAGAATAAATTATTTACAACAGAGATAGAGGTTTGTTTACAAAGACAGACATCAGAAGATTATGAGAACCACCGCTGTTGCTTTTCGAAAGTGCAGAAGAATAGAGGTCTATATAGAACGTATATAAAGATGAACAGAGGAACCGGTTACAGCTCTGTGAGACGGAAAATCAGATGTTGTTTGGACCGTATTGCAGTTTATAATCTCTGGGGTTTTGCAGGGTGTATGTTGATACAGAATCCAAAAGCCAACTACGAGTCACAACATTGGCTTTCTTCTGCAGAGCTGCAACAAACAAAACAGAAACAAAGAAAAACATGAACAAAACCAAAGAACCAAAGATTAAAATAACACCAGGCAGTGAAGAAGAAGAAGAACAGAGGACAGACAGCTTAACAAACACCGCCTGGACTAAAGTTTGGGACACCTATAGGACCTTTTGTGGCATCCCATTTTAAATTGGCCTTAAAGTTTGATTCTTCTGGAAATGCTCACTGCAGGATTGAGGTCAGACACTGATATTAGATGAACGTGTCTGGTTTACAATCATATTCAAGCTCATCCCAAAGCCATTGGATGGGATCGGGTGAAGTCCTTCCACACCAAACCGACCTTTTCATGTCTTAAGTGTTTTCTAATGCACTTACTCAGAGCTGGAAGCATGAAACTGTTCAAAATGTCTCCCAAAACCTGTGTCCACTCAGTTTATCAGTCCTGATCATGCGTTTAAGAAAGTGAATCAGGGTTGAATAATGAGAACCTCAGTTTTCATTGAGAGTGGACCATCAGGGTCTAAACAGTCTGCCATCACTGAAGGAACTGCTTTGAACCACAGCACTGAATTAAAAAGTAAACTGAATATTAAATGCAGGAGAGTTAGGCAGAAAGACAGCGACCCAAAGACAATTCAATCCAATTAACTGAAAAAGTAGCATGACGTGAATGTTTTAAAATGGCCATGCTTCTTTATAAAGATATTAACTTTCAGATAAAAGTTACTGAAGAGACACACACACATACCACTGATTTTAAAAGCAAATCTTCATACTGAATAAATAAAATGTATAGTGATTTTGTTGCCTACTGTACAGAGGAATCTGTCTTCCACATTTCCCACATCCATGCAGAACACACACGC
This sequence comes from Corydoras maculifer, assembly GCA_019802435.1. Classification (NCBI taxonomy): domain Eukaryota; kingdom Metazoa; phylum Chordata; class Actinopteri; order Siluriformes; family Callichthyidae; genus Corydoras; species Corydoras maculifer. Next base: position 76,035 of record JAFMOD010001066.1, on the reverse strand, counting down.
ACACACACACACCAACTGAAGTGGAGGGGTGGGCAGCCCTATTTAAAGCACCCAGGGAGCAATTAAGACTTCCTCAAAGGCAATTCAGCTATGGCTCTTTTTGGGACCGGGATCCGAACCGGGGGCCTTCAGGTCACATGGCTGGTTCCTTAACCAAAAGCCTATGACAGGCCCATAGAGTTTCATGGCAGGAAGAGGTTTAGTACAGAGGTGATCTGGACAGGGTAGTGTTTCTTACACTGCGGTAGATCATCCACACACTACATCCAAAATGTTGCACACTCAGCAGTATGTGTGGCAGTTCGTAGTGCTTACACTGGCGAGTCTGTTGCCTCCCCTACGTTTTAAACAGAATCACTCGGTCTCCCTAGTTACATGTCCAGTGGATGGTTTGATGTCTTGATGTTGGTGCCTTTACCTCGGGGATATTGGATGAGGGTAGTTTAAATGTCAGTGGGTGTAAGATCTCCAAATATAATTTTGGTCTGTTTGCTTTTGGTTGCTTAAATGAATCTAATCTAAGAATCTGACCTGCTCAATTAGGACTAAACTCTTATGAGAACTTGTGTCTCTCTTACCTGTGTAGTAGGACTGAGAATCATCAGAACCTGGTTGAACCACCACCAGCTGACAGTGATGCCCCTGTAAAACAATGTGACAGCTCACATATTAGCACAAGCATTAGTTTACATTAAAGCAATAAAGTACAGGAGGGCGTGGCATTATTTTTAATAAATTACTTTAAAAAGTTGTTGGTCCCAACACAAAGCGGAGTACAGTTACACCTCTTTTCTGTGATTTATTCCCAATAATGTACAACCTCAAGAGCTTTTTGCTTTTATAATACGGTTACAAACACAGTATACAAAAAAAACTTTGATTTATAAATGCATTTATTGAATGCAAAATCTTTAATAATCTGGTCTTGCGCAACGTAATCTAGTTTTTTTAAAGTGAACACTTATCACTAGGGTTCTGGGTTCTTTTAACAATCAAATGACAGAACACAGATCATTAAGAACATCAGGAAAATAATGTATTCTATATCACGCATTGATATAAAAATCAATGGAACGTGGAGCAAACTTGACATTTCATGACATCATCTTAGGTGTCTGTATGCAATGCTCATCATTTTCTTGACCTGTTGTAGCCTTTTTGAAATAGTTAGCTGCATCGCTGGTATTATAATTAAATAAAAGTAAGTATGATAATATGTTACCTGTCTGGAGAACATGAGTGGATCTCTAATTATTTGCGCACCGCACATCTCGACCATCACCTCCATCTGACCTGGGACCAAATGTTATTAAGAACGGTTATTTCGTGTTGAATGTATTATTAGTAATATAATTATAATAATCAGTGGTGGTTCTGTACCCGTGGTCATGCCAGTGAACGAGCCCTGAAAGCAGATCTCATATCCCTTCATCAGCAGCTGCAAGTAAACAACAGAAGGGATTATATTCAGTCCTTTTGCAAATTTTATTAGTTGATCTAGTTTAGTGGGCAGCACGGTGGCTTAGTGGTTAGCACGTTTGCCTCTCAACGCTAGGGTTGGACTGTGGGTTTCCTCCCACAGTCCAAAAACATGGATCAAGTCAATTGAATTCTCAAAAATTGCCCCATATAGAGTGTGTTTGTGTGTGTGAGTGTGTGCCCAGCAATGGATTGGCACCCTGTCCTGGGTGTATCTGCCCAGCACCCGAGACGTTCTCCCCTGGATGGGCATGGGGAACCCCTCTGTGACCCTAATAGAGGATAAAGCGGGAGATAATGGATGAATGAATTAATATAGTTTAGTGTCTTAAGATGTGTCTTCAGTCATGTATTAAAAATGCTGAATGTTATGGACGAAGCAGGAAAGAGAAACCTAGGATTTAGCAGCGATGAATGACATGGAGTGAGATTTGGAATCATGGTGCGGTTGAAGCACTTTTAGGGGTCAGCATCAGAGTTCCTAATAAAATTTCTTTAAAAAAAATTTGGGTAAGCAAAGATGCAGTGTGGAGCAGATGCAGTGTGTCCCCGTGTCAGGGCCTTGTACTGAATGTGGGCAACTACTGAATGACAATGGATAGAGGTGAGTAGTGGAGGCTGTAGTGATACTGAATTACGGTGTTTCCAAGGTTCATGTGTTCAACCCGTTAAACTGTGTGTGTATGTACAGGAACCTAAAGAAGCTGTACCTGAAGCAGCAGGATAACACTCACAGAGACACTTCAAAAGGAAAACAAACAGCCCGACTTCCCTTTCATTCAGAGGTCAAAGCCGTTTTAATTAAAAACTTCACTCAAATGTTTTTCACGCTCATTTCATTTTATAATCAGAGACGCTAAGCCAACATGCAAAGTTCAAATTTTGAGTCCAGAAAAAAAGGCTTTGTGTATTTATGAGCTTAAAATCAAAAGCTTATACTTCATAAGTTTAACGTGGAGAATCCTGTAAGGTAAAAAGAACAGAATAAAATGCTCCCAACCCTCAGAATCTGATTGGATAAGGGGATGTCACTGTGATGACATCACATTATAACATTCCAAACTTTTCTGCATGATCTGCTGGTTCACTGAGCAAATAAATCTAAATAAATGACAATCTAAGGATTACTAGGAACATGTGGAGGACATGAGGAATCTATACAGAAAGGACGTTTACTCTCCCAGAAATAGAATCCAGGAGCTTATCACTGCACCACCATGCAGTTCCACTCAATACTTACATACTCTTCCAGAACTATCAGCTGTGATAAAATAATATAAAGACTGCATGTAGTCTTAAACAGGGAACCAACACCATTTTAAATCGAGCACTTAAAGCTCTGATCTTAAAGACATACTTTAATGTGAATTGTTTCGAATAATAGATAAACTGGACTGAACTTACATGGTCATCCGGGGTGCGGCGGGCTCTTGCGGGTCCGTTATGCTCAGGTCCATTCACGACGTCACCGCAGACCTCAAACGCAACCTTAAATTCACATGTACTGGTTTTTATATGTAAATACATTTGTGATCGCTTCACTGTGAATCAAACATTCATTTATTCATTATCTTTCGCTTTATCCTCTATTAGGGCCGCGGGGGGTTCCCCATGCCCATCCAGGGGAGAACATCTCGGCGCTGGGCAGATACACCCAGGACAGGATGCCAATCTATCGCTAGGCACACACACACACACACACTCTATATCGGGCAATTTGGAGAATTCAATTGACGTGATCCATGTTTTTGGACTGTGGGAGGAAACCGGAGAACCCGGAGGAAACCCACGCAGACACGGGGAGAACATGGAAACTCCACCCAGATGGGGATTCGAATCGGAAATCCCTAGTGCTGAGAGGAGAACATGCTAACCACTAAGCCACTGTGACGCCATGAATCAAACAAGTAATTTTTTTATTGATGAGCAAATAATTAAATAAACCCTTATAAAACACAGGGCGTCACTAGAGGAGCCACATGCTCTGCTAGAGTCTACTACATCAACCTCACACTCAGCCTCCTGATGACATGTAAGAAACACACTCACTTCATCAAGAACTTTGCCTTGTGTGAAGCACTCGGTGATCCCTGTTAGAGACGAAAGAACGAATCAGACACAGAATCCTGCACAAAACTCCACAAACAGCTTTGAGCTGCTGCAATACTCACACAGGAAGCTCAGCACCCACTTCCTGCCGGCGATGCCCTGGAAATACTTCAGAGTTCTCTCACACACCAAGTCTTGATCTAATCAAACCCAGATCCAAAAAAACGTCTTAAAGTCAGAAATAATGGCAAATTAAATGGCAATACTACCTCATTTATGAGAAATTAATACCATAATTAATTAAATTCCACCGGGTTTCAGTACTCTGATTATTCATTCATTCATTATCTCCCGCTTTATCCTCTATTAGGGTCACGGTGGGGTTCCCTATGCCCATCCAGGGGAGAACGTTTAGGGTGCTGGGCAGATACACCCAGGACAGGGCGCCAATCCATCGCTGGGCACACACTCACTCATTCACACAGACACACTCTATATGGGGCAATTTGGAGAACTCAATTGACTTGATCCATGTTTTCGGACTGTGGGAGGAAACTGGAGAACCCGGAGGAAACCTACGCGGACACAGGGAGAACATGGAAACTCCACCCAGATGGGGATTCGAACCGGGAATCCCTAGTGGTGAGAGGCGAACATGCTGACCACTAAGCCACCGTGCCGCTGATTATTTCTTCCTTAATTTTTTACACAGTATGGATAAAATATCGAGATACGACACTTAATTATCATCCCAGCTCCACAAACTTGACCGAATGACAGTGGTTCTAAATAAATTCCAATAAATTCTAGATAATTCTAATAATTCTAAATTCTAGTAAATTCCAAACCAGTAATGTAAGCGGTGGATGAAAGTTTACAAGCTTCTGAACTCCATTTTGCTGGCTGTTGTTTTCCTTTGACAGACTTCACAGCATCATGTCTCAGACAGTTTATAAAAGTCCTCTGACTGCTGCTACGTTCTGAGCGATCAGTGATACACAAGCGATACAAAAGTCAGGAACATCTGCGCCGTCTCCAATAAACACTGAACGTGTCATTGAGACTCATTTGCTGATGTCGCAGGCTGGCTGTGTATTTAATCACTTGTAAATGCAGTCATTAGACTCACATTAAAAAGTAATTAGACAGCATGTGTTAGTGCACTCGGGTCAGGATGCGCTGACGGAGAACAGACACCCGTTTTTTTTTTACCGATATTTAGAATGACTTTATTTAACATTAAGCTGAACCATCATTATATTTCCTCGTGGCTTCAGCACCTGCTTCTTATCATCTTATTAATCGGTGGATCAACAACGGATTAGAGAGAAAACCTCCTCTGCAACTTAATTAAGAATTTATTATCTCCATATTGGAATTAGAGAGAATTAGGTGGATGTGGAAGACAATGCGTCACAGGATGCGGTTATATGTGATTTATAGATTATATTAAAATACTTGCAGTAAATGCTAGAGAAGTAAATGAAATCTATTCACATGGTTTGTAAGTACGACTTGTTATTATCGCAAATAAACACCACATACAAACACCACAAGATACAGACCATCGAAACGTACAGTGTGTGTAAATAGCCCCATCTGTCAGTAGAGCAGGGTCACTGCATTTTACTCTGGTGTTTGTGTCAAAATTGTGCAACTATGGTGCTTAATAAGACACTGTACATAATATAAATACAATTCTACCCATTTACTGACTTTAACACTGCTACAAAATAAAGATATCTGCGAGCAAAAACAAAAAAAAAGGAGCATCTATATTTACAAAATTGTATACATTATACAATAATGCTTCACATTTACAGTTTCAGTCAAGATGTCATGTATTTATTTAAAGTTTTATTTAAATTAATACAAGTGTTTACAAGTGTCAATAAGATGCAAACACTAAACTAACGTATAAAATCAGCAGAACATTAATAAAGGTGGTATAACATCTAATGTCAAAAAATGTGGTAATGTGGTGGATGTCATATATCTGTGTGTGTGTGTGTGTATGTGTGTGTGTGTGTGTGTACAGGTACACACCAGTCCTGATGATGATGTGAGTGGTGCTGGGAGTCACTTCTTTGCTCACACAACTGTTCATCTTCCTGGCAAATTTCTTTACCAACCTCTGCATAGAAATCACAACATCTGAATATCACACACACAAAGACTGATCTAAAATTTGTTGATACATGAGGAGGTCATTATGATTGAGTATGACAGGAAAATTCAAAGTCTTTGCAAGTAATATATATACACACACACAAACATATATATATATATATATATATATATATATATATATATAATACTCTAAACAACCATTGTTATCAGTGTTAATAATGAGATTAAAGAGAGAATTAATTGTATTAACAACAACAAAGACAACCATTAGTTTTCTGAGACTCACCAGTTCACTGGCACCGAGTCCAGAAGCTACCAGCTCCATCCTGCTTGTCTTTTTTTGCAATGTTTCGTGCTGTACATCTTTCAGTTTTCCTTCCTCCATCACATCCACAAGCGTACCTTTTGGAGGGTCTTGTTTGTCCTTATTCTCTGCTATGACCAACTGTGAGTCCCTTTTACTTCTTATGCTACATTTGGATTCTGTTGTTAAAAAAAAAAATCTATCACTACAAATGTCTTGCAAAGACGCACATTCTGTCAAAATGCACACCATCTTCACGGCTGCATTGTGTTCACTTCTTGTCGCGTCTCTGCTTTAGAGAAGCTTAGTGCTGGAGACGTGGCTTAAATAAATATATTTTGCAGTCGGGTCGATGGGATTTTCTTTTTTTTTTTTTAAATCTGGACCAGAATTACTGACATCACTGACATGAAATAATTAATTCATTCTGACATTAGGCAGTGAAATGTACAGTCTGCGAAATGAATCAAGAGAGGAAGAGGGTCATAAACAGGACAACTCCAAGCCCACAAAACAATCAACCAATCAGTGATAACCAGTAAACAAAGGGGGATGTTATGAAATAATAAGGTGAAGCTAATCCAAAAGAACAGTTAGGGTCCTAAAGCAAGACTGGCAGTTAATTTTGGGAAAAGCAAAAAAAAAACGTCAGAGTTAAAGCTGTGATACATAAAGAAATAAACTAAAACTTCTGCACTGCTTGCTGATAAACAAGACATCTTGACTTGCAGCTGCAGCACAAGGAAGCCACATCCAAAAAAAATAAGGCAATGTTTAAAAGTACGTAACGTACTTTTAAAAAAATTATTTTAGATGATATTCCACAAAATAAATTTATTTTTGTGATATAAGATGAAAGATTCTTTGCTTACTGACTGGATACTTAATCCATGGCGTTTACCTATGTAGCACCAGCTTCGAAGATTGTCCGTTATTGCCATCTGGTGGTGATTTAACGGAATTGCAGGTAGATGGCCGAAACGATTTTTGCCCGATATAAAACTGATTAATTAAGTGCATCCTCGTGCAATAAACTTACCACAATAAATAAAGTGTGTATTTTTCTTCTTATTATTATTAACTTAATTAATAATCAAGTTTACACCGTAATAAAATATAAAACCCAGAACTAAACCCATTTAGCTTTTAGCCATCATGATACCTGGGTGTTTTGTGATCTCTGATTCATTCTGATTGGCCGACTCATCGTTCTCCTTCTTCTGCAGTGCCTCGGACACTAGAGCCATCATTCTCTCCAGCCTGCGCAGCTCCTGCTGCATCTCCTGCTTTTGCTACAAAAAAAACACATATCATTACTGTGACATCACAAGTGACGCCGTTTTGTATCTGATTGAAATGAATGTGTCAGGAATTAAATATAAATAAATTCACACAGTGGACACTCACAGCAAAAGCACCAACTACTGTTCTGGGTAAATTTTGTACTAAACCAGGAACATGAGGTCATTTTGCAGACAATTTGTATTTAAAGTAACTCAAGTCAGAGATCAGAGTGCAAGTCTTTGACGTTGTATCATGGCTGATCCTGTATTCTGACCCCAACCATTAAGTTGGGATGCTTGTAAGTCTGTTGGATGAAAGTGTCTGAAAAACAACTTCATGCCACATGATTGGTTTGAAACTCTGGACTTGGTAAAGTTCTTCCAAACCTGGAATCGAGGTTCTGATTCTGATGCTCACCTGTGTGTTCAGGATCTCACTGGAGTACTGCGTTGAATCTATAGAAAGTCCTGTTTTAGCACAAGCTGCCTCAGCCCCATCTCCACCTGAATGATACAAACATCCGTACCACGAGAAGCATGGTTTTTAAATCTGTAGACATACATTTCTGAATTTCATGAGATACATACATTCCAAGCGGCACGGTGGCTTAGTGGTTTAGCATGTTCTCCTCTCACCACTAGGGATTCCCGGTTCGAATCCCAATCTGGGCGGAGTTTCCATGTTCTTCCCGTGTCCGTGTGGGTTTCCTCCGGGTTCTCCGGTTTCCTCCCACAGTCCAAAAACATGGATCAAATCAATTGAATTCTCCAAATTGCCCCATATAGAGTGTGTCTGTGTGAGTGAGTGTGTGCCCAGCGATAGATTGCCCCCCTGTTCTGGGTGTATCTGCCCAGCGCCCGAAACGTTCTCCCCTGGATGGGCATGGGGGAACCCCCCTCCCCATGACCCTAATAGAGGATAAAGCGGAAAATAATGAATGAATAATACATACTTTCTTCTGGTGTCCCAAAAAGGTCTACAGACCCCTGGCTGGATGTGACCCACTCATTTCCGCAGGCTGGCTCGGCCTCTTCTTCGGGTGGAGGATGCTCTGAAGGGTTCAGTTTATTGACACATTGCTTCTGTGCGTTGTTTCTGTTCACACTGAGCTCCTCCTGCGTTTTCCTCAGAACACTCGCTGAGGGCATGGGCTCCTGGTGATAACTGAATATCTGAGCCATCGAGGGCAAGCTGCTGTCCTCCACGCTGGATTCAGAGTCTGTCGACTCCAGTCTCTGGACCCTCCTTTTTCGGCGTGGACACGGCTGATGAATGATCTCCGCTCCAGCGGAATCCGCCTCCTTATAGGAGCTGTGATTGGTGGAGGTCACTGGATTATCTGGGACGAGGCCGTCGGGTGTGACGGAGGATTCTAAATTCAACTGAATGCCAGGAGCTTTGCTTGTATTCGATTCCACACCAGTCTTTAAACGTTCATTAAAGACACCCGGTGTCCCTGATGAGCTTTGGAACTTTGTGGCTTCGTTAGCGCCACAGACTCGAGACTCCTCTGGAGTGACCATGGTGGACAGAATCTGACTGAAATGTGGAGAGTTGGTCTGAAGGCACTGTGAAGCCCCCGCAGCTACTTGGTTCGGACTTAAAGCGGGACTTTGGATGTAAGCAGAGCTCTTTAGTAAATCCTCGTGCCCTCCCTCTTTGGGAGCGTTACTCGTGTACGTGTCCCTGGATGGTGGGCACGATGGATCAGTCAGGAGTTTCAGATCTGGATTTTCATCTTGACACCTTTCAGCCTGACTATTGTCGTCGTCTTCACCTCTCAACACTTTTTTGAGAGATTCAGACCGGGGCGACGTTGGACTACCAAGGAAAAAAGATTTTCTCTTCGTTCCTTTAAAGGTTTTCATCAGCAGCTCAGTGTCCACTTCACTATCATTAGTATCAACTTCCTGCTCAACAGCGGTTGAAACAGGATCTAGATTGACTTCTGGAGCATCCGTAGCCGTGTTGGGAGATTTTTGGAGTTTCTCTGGTAAAGACGAGCTGACTGCAGTTGCTACTGTGATACTCGGTGTGCAGACGGACGGGGTAGCACAAGGTGCACAAAGTTGCTGCTCATCCACGGTATCTGGGATGAAGGAAAGTGAGATGTCTTCAACATTTCCATCACATCCAGATATGACTGCAGCTGCAGGTTCAGTTGATCCCTCCATCTCAATGTTCTCAGCTTCATCATTCCAAACACATCCATTCTTTGTTGGCTCCTGTCTGTTTTTTGCACTCGTATCCTCTTCAACAGGTTGGTTCACAACACTTAGAACAGGGGCAGGTTTTGGGGAACCCATTTTTGAGTGCCTTCTTTTCGCTGGGCCTTGGACCTTGGCAGTGACCTCCTGAAGCCTTCGACTCCATCGGGTTTGGCGAGCTTCGGGAGACTTTGGTTCGGCACTGCTGGGGTAACTCTCAATAGTGACCTCGGCCTTCAGTAATCTTGGATTGGTGAAGGTTTGTGTCAAATCCACGTCATTAGTCCCAACCTTAACGAGCGCCAGAGGTTTGCTGTATTTGCAGTTCCTGGGTTGTCCAAGATTGATTACGGCCTCAGAACAGCGCCTAGTGCTTCGCCTTTTGCGATTTGCACTCATATTATCGCTCTGTGTCAAGTCTTGGTCTACGACCTGCCAGGTTTCCGTCCGGGCTCTTCCTGCTGGTCTCATCGCTGGTCTCAAAGACTCATCGAGCACTGAACTGTCTCCCAGTTTATCAACAGTAACCTTATCTTCTTGTAGTTGACTTGCCACCATACTTCCAAATTGCTCTGTCAATTCTAATGGATGATTATTTAATTCTGATTTGCTTCCATCAGCAGCTGCTTTAACTCCAGCAGGATCCTCTGGATCAGCTCCCTCTTTTAAGTTGTCAGACTTGTTAATTAAATCTGCAGGGGTCAACTCCTGGCTCGAGTTCCCCTGAGATCCTATAGTGTCATCTTCTTGAACACACTGTTGATTAGATAACGCATTGCAGACTCTTTGAGCTGTGGATGTTCTGCGCTCTCGTCTATACACTGCACCAAACACCTGCTCCTCTAATCCTCGGGCCGGTACCTCCCTCCCAGCTATATTCCCAACCTTATTGTGAGAATACATAACTCCTGCTAAAACCGAGGGCAATGCCACAGCCTCTTCATCCGTGTCCGTGGTAACAGGAGAAGCTTCTTCGTTGTCTTTAGTTGTGTCTGAGGATGAAGGATTCTTCAGCAGCCACTCGGAAACTTTCTTCAAACTCTTGTTCTGCCGTTTGTCTGTAATGCTTTTGTTTTTCTTGCGTGAATGTTTCCCAGAGTCGTGTGTCCTATTATCAGGATGACCATCTTTATGTACTACAGTACTGCATTTGGCTCTTGGTGGTGTATTTTCGAGTTTTTCGGTTTTGTTCGAGGATTCTGGCACTGAGAGCTGTTCTGGTTCCTTAAGACACATAAGCTTTGCGAAGGCATCTTTTGCTAAAAATCAGTACAAAAAAAAAAACAATCAACAGTATGTGTAGAATATGGTATAATTTTAGCCAATAAACCGAAAGACAAGTCCACCTCAACCTCTTTAATCAACTTGAATTAAGAGGTCAGTTGTTTAGTGCATCTGTCACAATGAAGAACAGAGACAGGATTTTTCAGACGGAGGAACACGATGTTGGGATTAAGTTTGATAATGTTCATACCTGCAGAAGAGGACATTGATGCTTGGTTCTCGATCCCATCATCCTCTAAGACAGTATTCTCGCTGCTGCCCACCGGATCTCTGGACTCTGTTTCAATACTAATCGGAGAAACAAGAACAAAATGATAATCAATCTTTCTATATAACAGAAAGCTACTCAACTAAAAGGTTACAGTACACACCTGGCTCTCTGTCTCTTCTGATGGTCTCCAGTGAAATCTGAATGACACATGGACCAGTGTGAGAACTGCGAAGCTGGATTCCCTCAATATTGACACTTTGTTAGTGCAGTTAGTCTACTTACAGTTTGTGCTGGTGTCAAATTCATAGGACTGAATTAAATTCTGTAGTCCTTCTATTAGTTTCTGAAAGCCTGAACTTTCCTGCAAACTTCTATTGAACAGGTAAAGCAGCTCTGAGAGTCACATCTCACACACAATACTCAAATAAATAATGGACTAATTGAACAGTATTTATTTTTACCTTTTGGTCACTTTCACTTTGCACACCGGGCAGCTCGATTCTTTTCTTTTACTCCGTTCCAGCAGCTTCATCATGCAAAACCTGTTAATAACATTCACCCACATTATTCAAGCCCTAAAGTAAAAGAAAAAACCCAAATGGGTTTCATGAATAGTGTGTGACTGACATGGAGCTATTAGATCATGTTTAATCATCTAGTATGTTCAGCATTTTTTATTGATATGTTTTACAGTATCTTCATTATTGAAGAACATGGAAAGAACCAAACTATGGTAATTGAAAGCACATCAAGGATCAAACATTAACACAAAATTTCTACATTTTGGAGACTACAGTATGAAAGTTATTAAAGGACTGACTCACTTGCAAAACAGATGGTCACACTGGGTGGATACAGGTTTAGTCATCAAATCCAAACTGGAAAGACAAAAATAAAGACATTATTACTGAGTTTATTCATGGAATTAACACCCAGTGGCTCCCAGACCAAGTTAGGCATGTCTAACACACTGTGCAGTAAGTCGACATTGTTTTAAAACCACAACAGCACTGCTTTGTTTGATTCACTACCTAAAGAGTACCTGTCCTGTTGTGTGCCCCTGAGAGTCCCCATCATTACAGAACCATCATGACCTGACCTTCCAAATCGATGGCTTCACTATCTTTCCAACTGATTCATATTTGACTCACATTTTAATTTACCTGAACAGGTCACTAAAACAGTGTTTTATTTAAAACACTAAAACTAATTTATGGCGGCACGGTGGCTTAGTGGTCAGCACATTCGCCTCTCAGCGCTAAGGATTCCCGGTTCGAATCCCCATCTGGGTGGAGTTCACATGTTCTCCCCGTGTCCGCGTGGGTTTCCTCTGGGTTCTCCGGTTTCCTACCACAGTCCAAAAACAAAACCCCAATATAGGATATAGCGTAAGATAATGAATGAATAAAACTAATATATATGTAAAATTAAAGTGTGTGGGGGGTGGGAGGTGGGTATTGACCAGGTTTTATAATTCTGCAGTGTAGCTGGTTTTTTCGTAACTACGGACTTGTGGTGTTCTCATTTGTAACTCGCTTTGGATAGAAGCGTCTAAAATGACTAAATGTAAATGTAAAACAGATTAAACATTCAGAAGCTCACCATATTGGACACTGCAAGTTCTCCCAAATCATAGCTATTGCTCTCTTCACATCTTCAGGCCTCGGTGCATTCATTTCTGCAAAAAGCAATTCTGCACGTTATTCATTCAAGCACTATAATTTAAGTTAAACGCATGTCAGACATTTATGTAATTTATGTTGTTAGAAAACGTTTCTCACAAACGGCTGTCGGTTTAAGAAAGTCTATTATTGATATTTTTACAGCTGAGACGATAAGTAGATTAGACATATAACATAGCTGGTGCGTGTTTACGTGACAGGGGCGAATCCTAAACGCAGAATAAATCTCTACATAAGCACACTAACTATGACAGACTAGTGGACGCTTCGAAGTGCACTTCCTTGTGATAAGGTGCAGAATTAGAATTCGGCCACCGCGGAAGGTAATACAGAGGCATGAAGTTAATGTAAACTTACTGAAAGTGTTTTCACGTCGTTTAAATCTGAATGTTGTTATTAATGCATCGATAAACCCGCCATACGCCGGTAATTTTAATAAAACTTTCCTGTAACTTCGTTTTGAGTCGTAGTCCAAATCACCGACCGACGTTTGGGTTTTCCCGCGACTTCATCTCTGTCACGTGACCTAAGTCTCTGGGTGTGACCTTTTAATCCTAAAGCGTATTGACATGTGCGGTCAGCTGCATAAAACTCACCTGTTTCAGCGCGTTTTTTTTTTTTGTAAAACGTGAATAAAACTCTAATTATTTCCAGAAAAATAAAATAGGACGAAGCAACGACAATTGCGCGTCATTTCCCGTGAACATAAGAAAACAGGAAGTTCCCGGGTAAGGCAGAAACCTATTTGTAATGCTCACGCTTTAATTGCATCCCTATTTATAACGGATAATAAAATATAAAAATATAATATTAGTTTATTTACTTGAACCCGACTTGTAATCGGATGTTGTTTGTACGTTGTATGCGACTATGTTCTCCATAATGATCGTGTAAACAGAGTCAATGTTTGCGTTGTGTGTATAGTGGCTGTATTCACTACTTGTAGTGCACTAAATAGTACGTTTGGTGTTATTAGTAATACCCTACGTAGTGTCCGAGGATGGAAATAAGCGTGTAATTTGTATCACAGCCTTCAGAATAAACAATAGTGGTTTACAATGCAGCTTAATATGCAGTTTGATTCGATTTGAACCGTGACATTAATTTAGGAAATACAACCGTCTTTTATTATTATATTTTATTAACTTATTCCTTAAAAACAACGATCATTTATGCATTATGCTTTAAATTAGTGTAGATGAAAATTATTAGAATAATTAGGAATGAATTCATTCAGAAATATTTTCATTCTAAAACATATGTAATCTATTACAGTAAGTGTTTAAATCTAATACAGTATTCAGTTTTACAGGTATTTAAAATTATTAAATAGTGCTGTTTTTCTAATTCGTTTGTACCAGCTAGGATGTATTTATATTAAGTAACATAAGCTCTTTATTTGCACATTTACACAAGTTACTGCTCGGTGTCCTCCACCTTACTTAAGAGTTGTCAACAAATAAAGTGGGTTTTATATAATCACTGCAACTTTATCAGTCTGAGTTATTGTTATCCTTGTCCTAGCACCATGGAGGGCTCCAAGTCCTCCAGCACCACCATGCAGGTGAGCTTTGTGTGCCAGCGCTGCAATCAACCCCTTAAACTTGACACCAGCTTCAATGTCCTGGACCGTCTCACTATCCAGGAGCTTGTCGGTATGTCCAACAGGAAGCAGCATCATCTCCCTCTTTACATACAATGTATTGAAATGAAACAGAACCCACTTCTACATGCTTAATATCTGAATATATAACTCATATGATAATAAAAGCATCCTCATCACTCTGTATTATATTATTTCCCTACCTCATTAGCACCACTGGTCACTGTGACGCCGAGCAAACAGGTTGAGACCGGCAACACTGCAAATCCACCTGAGGTGAGCTTAGTTCTGATAAGGCCTCATGCTATTTAAAAAAATAACCAAACAAATCTAGTGCTCCATTGTTTGTAGGAAACGTTTGTAGAGAGTAAGCAGGATGGAGTTTCACGGAAGTTCATCCCACCTGCCAGGTAGCCCCCCCCCCTCCCCCAAACTGATAATATTGAATATTAATACATTCTGATGAGCTGAATCTGTGTGTAATTTTTGTTCTGGGTGCAGAATGATGTCCACAGAAAGTGCAAACAGCTTCACTCTGATCGGAGAGGCATCTGATGGAGGAACCATGGAGAACCTCAGCCGCCGACTTAAGGTAGAGCAACTATTTTAACTATTTAAAAATATAATAAAAAATCCAAATTAATCTAACAAAATCAGTCGTTTTAAATGCTCTGTGGGACACAAGCTGCTTACTTATAAGTAGTTACCATGTGCTCTTGAAATAAGGGGAACAGGGAGTGGGTTATTTTGGGGGTGATGAACATGTGCCTTCCTGCCTTTTCCAGAGGTTCTACATTACCTTACACTAAAATATATAAAATTATATACATGTATCGCAGGTTAAGCATCAAACCCCTGGAGTCAAACTCAAATCAAATTCAATCCACTCACTTTGCAGTGTCTAATAAATTATATTCATTCATTCATTCATTCATTATCTCCCGCTTATCCTCTATTAGGGTCGCGGTGGGGTTCCCCATGCCCATCCAGGGGAGAACGTCTCGGGCGCTGGGCAGATAGACCCAGGACAGGGCGCCAATCCATCGCTGGGCAGACACTCACTCACACAGACACACACTATAGGGGGCAATTTTTGAGAATTCAATTAACTTGATCCATGTTTTTGGACTGTGGGAGGAAACCGGAGAACCCGGAGGAAACCCACGCAGACACGGGGAGAACATGGAAACTCCACCCAGATGGGGATTCGAACCGGGAATCCCTAGCGCTGAGAGGCGAACGTGCTAACCACTAAGCCACCGTGCCGCCAAATTATATTCAATCTTGATTTTTTTTTATTGTAGGTGACAAGCGATCTGTTTGACATCATGTCCGGTCAGAGTGACGTGGACCACCCACTGTGTGAGGAATGTACAGACACGCTACTTGATCACCTGGACACTCAGCTCAACATCACAGAGAATGAATGTCAGAACTACAAGTAGGTTCACACCTTCTCCAGGCACTTAGTTCTGCTGAGCGACACTCAGACAGCCTTTTGCCAGGTTTAACTCACTATCCTAGGATCTGTATGTTGATGTGAAGGGAACATCCAACAGGAACAGACCAGAGTTTAAAGCTATGCACATAAAATCAGTTTTAGTCGCTAGAGTGTTACACTAATGTAGTATGAATCTAAGCAGATGGTCATGTGGTATAGTTATAAAAAGTTGCAGAGCTTATAGTGTGTAGTGAATATAAACACATTGGTGAGGCAACCAATCGCAATAGAGCTGGTGTTTGGACAGGAAGTGTCTGGAGCTGCTGTCTCAGCAGCAGGTGGAGAATGAGGAGACGCTGCTGAAAGACCTGCAGCAGCTCAGGCAGGAGGAGGAGAAGCTCATTCAGGAACTGGAATCCATCGAGGAGCAGCGGGAAGCCGTCGCAGTGGAGATCCTGGACGCACGGCACCATGCCAATCAGCTGGACACCGAGGAGCTACAGTGAGTCCACAATGTCTCACTTGATGGTTTGCATTTTATTGTTCTGACTTTGTTTAAACACCTATGGGATGAATTGTTATGTTGATTGAGGGGCAAGAGGTATAAATGGTCTATATTAACTCTCATAAAACACCCAGCGTGGGTGCTTAAGTGTATCATAGCTATGTCTTGAGGATGTTATGATGTCATTGTGTTTGTCACTGTGCTGCTCTGAATCAGGTATCAGAAGGAGTACTGCGAGTTTAAGCGACAGCAGCTGGAGCTGGACGATGAGCTAAAGAGTGTTGATAATCAGATGCGATACTGTCAGGCGCAGCTGGACCGCCTAAAGAAAACCAACGTCTTCAACGCCACCTTCCACATCTGGTACTGTGTCCTATATTCCTTTACTGTGTTTTTCATCCTTTCTCATCAGCATCCTGTGTGCACTCTCCTTCCACATGTCCTACCGCTCAGTTCTCGTCTAATCCTTGCTCTCCCTCCTGTTCTTCCTACAGGCACAGTGGACAGTTTGGGACAATTAATAATTTCCGACTGGGCAGATTACCCAGTGTCCCCGTGGAGTGGAACGAGATCAATGCTGCTTGGGGTCAGACTGTGCTTCTACTGCACGCGCTCGCAAACAAGATGGGGCTGCGCTTTCAGAGGTACCACCTCGTTAAGCCTAAAAACTAAATGATTACTTACACACATGATCATTTAGAACGTAGCTTCACCAGCAGACCAGGGTTTTGTCATTAAACTAGTTCTCTAGTTCTAGTAAAAGTTGGACAACACTATATTATATAATCAATTTATCTAATTTAATCTCATTAGAGGGCACTAAGGTCCTGGGTTCTATTTCTGGTGGAATACAAGTCCTTCGGTGTTTCTAGTTTCTAGAAGGGCATCTAATATAAATCTGAAATTATTTGATAAACTTCATTATTTATTCATTTAGACTTTTATTTAGTCAATCACATGGCAAAAGTGGAGTGTATAAACCTTGCAGCTTTAGAAAATATTTATATCCGTATAAATGCAAACTCATGATGGACTGTGGCATGATTGCTGGTGCCAGACTGGCTTTTGTAATTGCTTATTAGCTGGCAACACTATTGAATTACTTAAAAGGATGCAGTAAAGTAAAACCGTCTGCTAAGAGGCAGTTTGATGATTGAAATCATCTCGGTAATGAGAGGAGTGATTGGAGAAGGAGCTGACAGGCAGACCACAGTAACCAAGAGTACAACTGCAATGCGCAAAATCTGAGCAGAAAAATCATAACACATCGGACAGCGAGGAGAGTACGTACCCAGTGTTACTGTGGTGTTTTAGTGAAGTGTTTGTTTAGTATATAATGTGTCTGTGGTGTGCTTATAGATATCGACTTGTTCCATACGGAAATCACTCGTACCTGGAGTCGCTCACAGACAAGTCTAAGGTGAGAACAATGTGGCACCCTGCACAGCTGAACGAATTCAGAATGAAGGAAGCAAAAGAACAAAGAAGCATAACCCATTATTATTTGCTTCATTAATCAGGCTGAAATGCTGATTCTTAATGACCTTAAGGTGTGAATGTGTGTGTAAATGTGTCAGTCCAACTTCCTGCCCTCTGATGAACTGGTGAACTGTCCACGCTGCTGGGACATGCTAACACACACACACACACACACACACACACATCCTTAATTATGATTAAATTAAATGACTGAACAGTAGTTGAAATGCATTTATACAGTACAGACCTCATATCACAGCTTTAGGTGAATTGAATAACATTCATCTATTCATTATCTCCCGCTTTATCCTCTATTAGGGTTGGGGGGGGTTCCCCATGCCCATGCCCATGCCCATTTTGGACTGTGGGAGGAAACCGGAAAACCCGGAGGAAACCCATGCGGACACGGGGAAAACATGGAAACTCCACCCAGATGGGGATACGAACCTGGAATCCCTAGCGCTGAGAGGAGAACATGCTAACCACTAAGCCACCGTGCCGCCCGAATTGAATAACAGGCTTTTGTTAATGTCTTGTTTATAAAGACTTACATGAGAACATATCTCACATGCTGTTCAGGAGCTTCCGCTGTACTGCTCCGGGGGACTGCGCTTCTTCTGGGATAATAAATTCGATCATGCCATGGTGGCCTTTTTGGACTGTGTGCAGCAGTTTAAAGAGGAGGTGGAGAAAGGAGACACAGGATTTTGCCTGCCGTACAGGTGAGTCTGAATCCTAATGCAGGGACACTGTGAGATCGGGGGACATGAGCCGCGTCACTCGTGATCGCTTGTTTCTGATAGAATGGATGTGGAGAAGGGGAAGATTGAGGACACCGGGGGCAGCGGAGGGTCATACTCCATCAAGACACAGTTCAACTCTGAGGAGCAGTGGACTAAAGCCCTCAAGTTCATGCTCACCAACCTGAAATGGGGTCTGGCCTGGGTCTCTTCTCAATTCTACAACCGCTGAGGGGTGCACAGGCGTTTGGTACATGTGCGTTTGTCTGGACTGTGTAACACGGTTTTCAGAACAGCAAATGTGTTGGGATAGGACAACTGCTCAGTATGTTTTTTTTGTGTTAAAAGCTGTCACATGGGTCTAGTCCTAATAGTAACACGTGTGGACCAGGCTAACTAGATATCTAGCAGCATTAAATGCATCTCAGCAGAAGGTCAGCAGGTTTCACACGCGACCCATTTCTACAAATCTGATACCTTTGAAAATATTTTTGAATCTAAACAAAGATTTTGACTACAGTCACTTATTACAATCAATAGCGTCCGAAGTTTCTTCATAAGGTTTCGTGTGTAAGGCTTTTCTCGTCTGCAGTCCTACAACTGCTGCTCAAGCTTTCTAGTGCCCTAGATTTGTTAATTGGGAAATTTTTAGACTCCTAAAGCTGCAGTATGTAACTTTAGCTTCAATCTGAATTCTCAGTGTAGAGTAATTTAAACCCCTATCAGAGTTAAAGTGCATCTTCATCCTTTGCATCTGTTTATCATTCTGCTACGCATTTCTGCAAGATTTTGGAATGTAACTGGGAATGTCCATTCATTCATGAACCTTTCTCTGTGCACTGGGACACAGTCAGTACAAGAACAGATAAGGGTATTTTCCAAACTGTTCTCCTAAATTTAAAAGCATAAAAACTATTGCTCTGTAGTGTGTAACATGTATCTTTGACTGCAGTAACTCAGTTCCACCACAGAGGGCGCTAGAAACATTCTGTAGTTTAAAGCAGCTTTAAATGGCCATGTCTAGTTTTGGTCACCTGTCTAGTTTTTAAAGTGGTTTCTTTCCTCAGTTATCTTGTCACCGATATGTGTTTCAATTCTTGTACAAATTCCACTTGAATGATGAAATATGAGACTTTATCTTTAAACCTCTTATATCCAACTCTCACAAACCTCTCACTTGTAACGAATGTGTATGCTGTAGCACAGTCTGTATTATTTTTGTGCTGAAGTCATCGATGTATACATTCTGAAAGGTTACTGTGCAGTGGATGGATGTGATTACATATAATGTATAGTATTATATTACCTGAAATTATAATCTGCCTTTTATTGTTTTTTTTTAACATATTTAATATCATTGCAAAGTCCTCGCTGCACAATAACTTTTTGGACATCCAGTTCAAACCCTAGTGAAAAAGAAAGGTTAATTAAATTCAGAGAATTATTTATAAAAAATGCAGACAGAAGTCACAATGTTCTGATATTTGATCAGCATGACACAGAAAGGTCTTTGTTTATTAATTATCATTGTATCTGTATGAATGAATAAATTAAACTGTAAAGATTCTAAGTACAGCTGACTGGAATATGATCTGCTCTGTCATTTTAATAAGCATGTAAAGATTTTTGGGTGGAATGTTTGGAAGTCGGTATTTTTCTACTGGAAAAATTTTTGTTTATTGTTTTTGGACCACGAATAGAATTAATCGCATCAAGATAAAGATTTCAGAATAGAAAATTTAGGAAGGAGGAAATAAAGTCAAGTTTATGGATGCAGTGAGGGAGGGTGTGCTGGTGGTTTGAGGTGAGAAAGGACAGGGTAAGATATAAAGTAAACAATGCCATAACAGTATTATCTATCACTGAAACTAAGAGACCTAAGGTGTGTACACATACTTTTGGTTATGAAGTCTGACTGGGTTTACAAATCGTTTAGCTGGTTATGGTTTCCGGGCTTTGAGGAAGAACACGGCCTTCACGTCATCCACCCCGACCTTCATGTCTGGAGGCAAGCGATACACCCTGAGCTGCAGCAAATGGAAGCCACTCTCATTCAGACTGGCACAGACCTGCGCCTCATCCAGCGGCACCACGGCTATACGGACCCCGGGGCCAGCCATGTAGTAACTCTCCTCCAGAGCACCGATGAGCAACAGGTGGCCACCACGTCTCAGCAGGACAGACAGGTTCTGCAGTGCACGAGTGAAGGAGGACACATCAGGACTCACACTCTCCAGGCAGAATGATGAGACGAGACAGTCTGCAGCAGCAGGGGACAGAGAACCCGCAGGAAACGGAAGCGAGTGATGAACGTTAACAGGGAGAATGTCGCTCACCACCGAACGAAGACGTTCTGCCTTCTGCTTCCACGCTGAAGAGCTGTGAGGAGACATCAATAAATCAGTAACAAACACTTAGCGTAAAACTAGTTCCTGTGTTTAAATACCATGTCAATCATTCCTAAATCCTATACGGTAGATGCTGGAGCCTTTCCCAGCACTAATTGGGGTGAGAGACACTAAGGAAGTCGGCTAGTACTTTAGAACCCCATATAGCCCTAAGGAAAACATGCCAACTTTAAACAGAATCATTTTAAAATAATTATATTAATAAAATGTACAGTGTTTTCATGGGAGTCAACACTATTTACTAATCAGTTCATTAATGGATGTGTGACGACTCACCTGCGCCCCTCCAGCTCACACACGTGTTTCAGGTAAGGGGTCCAGTCGAACTTACTCTGCCCTTCCTTCAGCCACCTCTGTAATTCACTTCGATTCACCTCCAGGAAATCAGACAGTATGACTCGACGAAAATGCTCACAGCCGCTCATCACCTGATACAGAGTCGGACCTGAACCCACATCCACCAGCAGCTCTCCTTTAATATCACCTGCACAAAGCAGGTACACACACATGCACCGGTCATTAACTCTACATTGATTAGTAAATTCATTTAAAGTTTATAATGTAGAGGCTGTACATATCAGAGATTTCAGCTCATAACTATAAACTGGATGACTTTAGTGCCTCATCTTACACTTTCATAGATAGATAGATACCACATTGCAAAAATGAAGTTAAACAACAAATAAAAAAGTAGAAAATCTAAGTATGGATACCATATAGGTGTCTTAGTGGTCAGCACGTTCTCCTCTCAGCACTAGGGATTCCAGGTTCGAATCCCCATCTGGGTGGAGTTTCCATGTTCTCCCTGTGTCTGCGTGGGTTTCCTCCCACAATCCAAAAACATGTATGAAGTCAATTGAGTTCTCCAAATTGCCCCATATAGAGTGTGTATGCATGCGTGTCTGTGTGAGTGAGTGTGTGTATATATGGGTGTGTAAAATATGGTAAAATGTCAAGTAAAAGTAAATATAAAGTAATATAAAGTAAAAAAATGAACGGAAGAAAATATGGCAGTGTGTAATTGTGATGGGAGTAGTGCAATTGGCTGTTGTGGTGTAGACGTTGTACTCATTGTATACAAGGTCAGGTTTACAGAATCTATTGTGAAAACAAATTTACAGAACCAAATCAGAATCTGACATTTTGTCATTGTAAATCATGCTCAGAGACCCAGAGAGCCATATATGGGCATAAATAAGATGGAAACTACAAAATGATGACATGACTTCAGTGAACTATTAAACAAAAAAACTTATTGAATGGAACCTTACCCTCAGTGAAAGCTTGATGAAGGCACTTCAGCTTCCAGGGTACAATGCTGTCCTGGCGGTTGAAGTCGGCACGTGGAGGGGTGTAGTTATACTGTAAATACGCATTAGGATCAAAGTCCCGGTAGGATTCTTCCATAGCAGCCAGAGCTTCCTCTCTCGCTCTATCTCCTTCCATTCTGCTCGTCCTCTCCTCTCCTCTCCATGCTCTGTTCTCTCACATTTATACCTGTATGCACATTTGCTCTTAGCAGTATCACTATAGTGCTCATCACTTCATTGATGCCTGAAGCCAAATTCTATCCATCATTTATCTTTCAATCTCCAGAAAGGAGGCAAATGGATGCCCTGCTCCACCGGAGAGCCTCTCTCACCTCAGGCTGCGAGCATCAAGCTCACCTGACACTTTTATCTCCAGCTTTCACCTCGGGCTGTGTCTCAATCCACAGTGCTAGAGGGTGACAGCTTTGCTTTTTTTCCCCCTTTTGACGTTTATTCCATTCAGGTTAAAGTGAACTTGAAACGGTGGTCTGTGGTAACCACACAGTCTCAGTCAGATGATGTAAGAGAACACAGCCCCATGGTGGAGGTTTTTCTCGAGTGTGTCTATGAAAATCATATGAAACAATGAATGGCTTTCAAAAGAAAAGCTTAGTTAGTTTATGTATATGTTTTCACTTAAGGGAAATGAGATTAATTAAATTAACCCAGACTAATTAATTTGGTCCACTCAGAACAGTTGGGTGCATTCCTGGTGTAAAGTTAAAAGATTAATTTTAATCACTTCCTCTGCAGAGAAGCAAACAGGAAATTGTGTTCTGCTCCATTCAGCAATCTGACTTTCTAAACTGTTTCCTAATTTAAGCCTGAAGGCTCTTCTGTCCACTTTCAGCTTCCACAAAGCTGCTGATATGTGAATTTTGAGAACTCGCAGACCTCTAACTTCATTAAACCTTTTCACCAGGACCCTTAAACCCCACATCAAATAAATTGTCATTTACAATCAATCAGATTTGCTCTAGGCACAATTCTTTATAAAGCTCCCAAATCACCCGGTGTTCCTGATGTGAGAACATATTTATTTTGATGTGTCCAGAACCACATGCCCTACTTATAACAGTCTATACATTTATAAACCCAAAATACACTCAAAATACACTCATATTATTTCAGATACACAGCCACAGACTTTTACTTCCTAAAATCCAGAAAGCCTGTGGTTTGAAGCGAGGCTGAGATAAATGAGGGCACTTCTATTTTGGGTAACTGTGCAGACCTGCTTAAAAATCCTGAGGGAGCCCGAGACAGAAAACTGAGATCTGTATGAGAGGATTAGGAAACACGATGACAGAAAGATCTCACAGTTATTACAAAGTAAAATGAAATTTTAAAACAGGGTTTAAATTGTGTTTGTACTGAAAACCTGAAGTGTGAAGCTAAAGAAATGAACAGAAAACCCACAGAAACCAATATTTCATTAGAAACAACAGAACAAATTCAAGCAAACGTTCATTTTTATTGTCAAACGTTAGTATATTTATAAGATGCATATATAAAGTGAACATTCTCTTTTAGACTGAACAAACAATCCCTCTCAATCAATAAGATGATATGAGTAAAAAAAATAGACAAATGCACCAAATATAATAACCTTATTAAAGTTTCCCCCAAACAACAAACTACTATTATTATCTCTTATATTCCTTTTAGATTAGAAAATATTCCAGGGAAATGATTTTTTCATTCAGAATGTTTTCCATTACAAAATTATATATTCTGTGTTTTATAATTTTTTAAAATAAACATAAAAAAACAAACAGGAATTTCCCAGCACCATCAGGATATTGGAATTAAATCTTTAAAATATTTTTGTATTTTCTTAAAAATGAATTTACTTAAATATTATTTTTGTAAATTTATCACAAATAATTTCATTTATTTGTAGTAAAATATTTTAGAAATACAGACATTACTTCACAAATCTAATAAAGAAGACAATTTAGTTTAAAGAAGTGATTTATAGAAAAAGGTCTTTGATCTTGTATTTGATTTAATGTCAGAACCATGTTGGTGTGACTTTAATGACATGGTGACTTATTGTTATTCATACAGAGGACACTTTTGTTTTAACTACCAACTAAATCTGACTGTTCAAGTATGTAATTTAGTTATATAGCGCTTTTTAAAATAGCACATTGTCACAAAGCAGCTACAGCTGGATTTTATGATGAAGAGTTTGTGAATCTTCTCCCTGAAACATTTAAATCAATTCCTTAATGAGTGATTTATTCTTTTTTTACCCCAAAACTGCTTTTAAGTGTTTAATGTTAAAGGAACTCTTGTGCTGAATGAATGAACTCCATGGAATCGTGGATTATAAATAGATTCATTCATAATGATAATTAAATGACTTACTGATTACAGAATTTCAGACACATGCCTCATTGATGCAGTTGGTCTAATTTGTATAAACAGCCTAAAGGTGAACCATTTTTAATAAAAGCCAGAGACAGAGAAAGAGCAGAATGGATGACATCTTGCTTTGTCTCTGGTTTTGGAAGACCGTCACATGATGGCTTTACATCACTTTTGTTTGAAAAGGCAGCATAATAAGAGGGGATCGTTTTCACACCTTAAATAGTTTTTGTATTAAAAAGGCCTTTGGAGCTATGATCTTCTTTTGTGGTCTTTTGATTCAACACCAACACCAGGTTCCATTTACACATTCATTACACACATAAGATCCCTGAATGAACAAAGGCATGTAGAAAATCAGCTTACGTAAAGACTAAATGATTAGATTAAACCCCATTCACCTGCTTTGGCCTAAACAGAAATGAATTCTGAGCCAGGCTGTATCACTTACCATCACTGTCTGACTTTACAAATGCCCTTTCCTTCTCAGGAAACAGTACCAAATTTTTATTAAAAGTCTTCATGAATAAGTCTGTTTCATGTGAATTTGTACAATTAAACATGTGAAGGTGAAATGAAACTGTGTGACGGTTACGATGCCCTTCAAATGTTTTTCATTAAATTGTAAATCATGATGCTGAATGACGAAAATGACTTGTCTTTCACCATCTCTTCATTTACGGACCTTACGCTGCTTCTTTCTTATTTTGTTAATAGATCACATTAATAAATCTTCAGTTTATTTAGTTTTTATATAATTTATGTTTTGATGTCATTTACTTTATTTCCACTAATTCTCTCCATTTTCTGTGTTTTCTGGTCTTTTATTCTTTATGGTTGTTTTATCCAGACATTCATGTGATGAGTGAAGATCTTGTTTCTTATGTTTTGTCTCTTCTGCAGGACCTATGTGTAGAAATAAAAGACCACCACAACATTATATAAATATTTTTAACTGCATTTCTATATTTACTTTAGGTTCCTATTTTTAGACTGGAGTTCATAAAATATTCTTTACGTGAATAAAGTTTTAAATAATAAAATCTTTTTTTATCAGTTATTTATCTATAGCCTATTAACATTACCAATATTTATAGAAGGTACAGAATCAAAAATATAATCTCACCATCGTGGGGATCAGGAGGAGCTTCTTCACTGTCTGATGAATCCGATAGACTGTCTTGGTTCAGCTCTGAAGATTTAACATGAGCTTGAACCATCTGCTGAACTGCTGCAGAATCAGATAACAGAAGAAAATAATAAAAACAAGCATGCTAACGCTGAGTGCGTACGTCAATATAGGCTTGCATTACACATATCCTGACTTGGTTTCTTTTAATAGATGTGGGTTTAGCACATAGCTTCATATTGTAGGATGTAGTTGTAATTTAATGTAAGTTAGATATAACACTTATATTTTATCCACATAACATTAGCATATATCTCCCTTTGTTTGAAACTGCTCATGATAAAATCTACAGTATGAAAAAAATGCATTGGTGTGCAAGTAAACTCTGTGTGTGTGTGTGTGTGTGTGTGTGTGTGTGTGTGTGTGTGTGGGTGGGTGTGTGTGTGTGTGTGTGTGTGCACATGTGGGCATATATATTAATAAATGCCTGGTATTGATGCTGTCATCAGTTTCACTCAGCAGAATCATCATTCTCCCCTTTTTATAACTCTAAAGAAGGTCACCTTGTAAAACCCAAAAGCAGAGAAAGTGTGTGATTGTCTCTGTATGTGTGTGTGTGTGTGTGTGTGTGTGTATTTCAGACCAGCTGTCAGCTGCGTGTGCTCCCTGTGTAAATCCCGAATCATGCACAGTATCATGACCTCACACTCACCACACACACACACACACACACACACACACACACAATGACATTCATTGCAATAAATTCGTTTTTTTATATTTATAATTAATAATAATTTTTACTTTATGGTTTTTGGATCCTTGAAAACATTTTTAAAAAATGTCTATATATTTAAAATGTATTCATTTATTTGTGTTTGTTGCAGGTTCCCTGTTTACCGTGTGATTCTGGGAATCTGTGTTTATCTGGGTGCCTAGACTTTTGAATAAGATGCTTTAATACACCAAGAGCACAAATGCACAGGTTTTTTATGACATACAGTTTATCTTTATTTCTTTTCTCTTCTTAAACATCACTTTCTGTGATAAACTACTAAATTGAATGTTTTTCCTTGTTTACTTTATATTAACTCCAAAAAACTTTGTCTGCAGGTCAGCATGAATCTACCTGAGACACCTGGAACCTGTTCAACATAAAGCCTTATTTCTAAAGTACTCTGTTCTATGTTTTAAAGAATATCCATTATTGCTCCACAGTCATCATTCAAACAGACATTAATGATCTCAACACTTTTTTTTTACCTTTAAGTGATGGAGGCTGATAAACAGTTGTGTCCAGATGTTTGGGTTTTGAGACTCCATTTTCACAAACAAACAACTGTAAATAGTTAAATAGTGAGACATTAATCAAATGAATATCCTATAAAATATATTTTAGCTGACATAAGTAATTATACATATTTATGTAAAAAAAAATATTTAAAAGCATGTAAATCAAAAAAATAATGTAACTCAATTTGTCAAATTAAATACTGATCTCTGATTGGGTGACTCCTCCCAGCACTCACTGGGTGAAATGTGATAAATCCAGCAGGACAGTTATTTTACATCTGGAACAATTTAGTATCTAAATCAGATTTCCCAAACCTACAGGTTTTTAACCTGCAGACACGGAAAAAATAGGCACAGGTAGAGTGCAAGTAACAAGGGAGGTTGCAGATCATTAAACATTGTACTTGCATGACATTTTAATTTCAGTTAGATAATGAATGTTGTTAAATGAAAACAAGGTGTTTATGATTAATTCAATGGCTCTGTGTACTTTATCTCCTCAAAAATCTGAAAATAATGTCTGTTTTATTTCAAGTCTGATACTTAACAGGAAAGTTGGGATGTTCTTCATCTGGTGACGGATGATCCGTCACTCGGAACAGCGTGGCTGGAGTCGGTCTTCTACGCCTGATCTGAGCTCGGCACAGAAAAAAATTCAATTAATGTCAGTCATTTTATATTCCTCTGAGTTTTTAATTCAAGTCGGCTTTTGCAATTTCCCATTTAACTCTTTAAATAATCATAAATTTGAATGTTACTTTCATGACATATTACAGACGTACATAACACACACACACATCAGCTGGCGGGTAATATCAAACAGCAGTCATCTTTAAATAGTGGAAGAACATCTTTGCTCCTAATGCTTTAGGTAATAAACTTATTTTAGATCAGTTTTGATAATTAGAACTTGTGCTGTTTTCTGGAATCATGACTATAGAATCCATGGGTGCAATGAGGTTAGTTATTCATTCCTAATAAAATGACTTACACCTTAGTTAAAGTAGTACAAGATATTTTAAATAACATGTTTTCTGAATTTATTATTGTTTTAATACCTGGTTGAGAAGCCAAGATGGGCCGGATCTGACTTGTGGGTCACCAGTTGATTGATATACTGTGTGTGTACATAAAGCTAACATGGCATTGATTCACCACACTTATGGAGATCAATACATGTGATAAATATAAAAAAAATCTTTATAGAAGAATGACGATAATCCCAAATGTGGAAATCTAGCCTTTATGTATGTCTGTCATTTAGAGGGATGACAGGAAATTGAAGTAAGTCATGCATGAAATCCATTAATCCTCTTCCACTTCATATGTTTCACCCAAAGAAGAACCTCAGCCTCTCTTATTTTCTCTGTGGCTTTTTTATAGTATTGGGACATTCACCCACCACATGACATCCCATATTAAACTGGTAAACTCTTTGCAGTTATAACAGCTTCTTTCTAAAACATTTTGGAGTGTGCCTTTGGAAATGTGCCCATTCACCCAGAACAGCATTTATGAGCTCCAACTTTGATGATGGATGACAGGGTCTTTGTGGTAGTTCATCTCAAAGGTGTTTGATTGGACAGAGATCAGGGCTCTGTGTGAGTCAGTCATGTTTTGACTTTATGGACTTTGCTTGTGCACTGGGGCATAGGCCTGCCAGGAGAGAAAATGACCATCCACAAACTGACTCCCACAACCTTAAAAGCATTCAGTTGTCCAGAATGCACAGCTATGCTTTTGATTTTATCACCTGAATTCAATACACATTTGTCTTCACCAGAATCAGATTTGTTGTAGATGTGAATACACACAGGGAATTTAGTTCCAGCTAATTGTATCTCTTTAGTGTATACAGACAACTCACATTAACTGTAGGCCTATATAAAGGCAATAAAGCTAATCTACAGAAACAGTGTGTGAAATATAAGTGCAGAGCATAAATACTGCAGGTGTATGATGTCATTCTCAAAAATGCATAGTCAGCTGTTTAACAGTGGTCAAAAATGTTTATGCATAAACACAAATTTTTATAATGAAAGACAGTACAAGAACCCTTTTCAATAATTTCTTTACAATGCACCTAAAAATAACTAATCCTGTTACGTTGGGAAGTTGGGGGATTGAAATCAAATACGGTGGCTCTCTTAAATTGAATATTACGTCTCTTTCTTTATTTCCCCCTTTGCGTCTTTACTTCACGATCTTCTTTATATCTTGCAAATTGTTTCTTTGTTTTTCTGTGGGAAAGCTAAATGCTTAGTGCATACTTTTCCAGGGCTGGATTCAAACCTTGGTTATTAAATTAACAGCATTAATACACCACCACTGCACCAAACCCAGGAGTTCCCTGCAGCTTTCTGAAGAATGTAGGCAGATGAAACTTAAAATGCACACTTAGCATTGACCATGTGACCTTCAAAATGGATGCAATCACAAAACCAATACAACCGATCCTAATGCTTATTTGGATAAATAACTAAAAATATTTAACAAATATATGTCAATATGCTGCAGTTCCTTAGAAGCAGTGCAGCCTTTAAAAGGCTTTTTGAATTTAGTGCATGCAAACAGGCTGGGCAAAGATGTTGTACCATTCCAAGTCAAGTCAAATAATTACCTCCACCAAAGGTGTACTACAGATCATCTATGAGACCCAGATTTACCAAAACTGTTCCCTACTCTTATACCAGGGCAGCAGCATAATAAAGGCGCATAAAAAGGCAAAGTTTTTAGTTTTCTTTGTATAGAGGAAGGAGCACTATTGAAATTTAATATTTTACAATTATAGGGTGTCACAGCCCAGAAGGATGTATATGTATTGATGCATCATGCCTTTGATATGTTACTCACTCATTTAACTAATCAGTTAAAGCAGGGAACTCTAAAAATGAGTTTCCGCCTGCAGTGAACTGAAAGATGAACCATTCCCGTGTGTAATCACTTCTAAGCAGATTTGCTGTGGAAACTCATTACATCATAAATAAGTGATTACACCATGTGTGTTTATAACACCATGTAAACATGGAGAACATGCAAATCACATCCAAAACTATTTTTAAAGCTCTACACTACAAAATTATCTTTATCTTGTACAAAATATCCAGACTGAATCATCTTTACTGCAATAATGTGCATCTCCACCAGCAACTGTACAGAGCCTCATCACCATGGCAACCGGTTCTTTTTTTTCCCCCTGGATGTACTGTATCTCACTTCTGTAATCCAGCGTTCTATCTATAAACCCTTTTCACACCCACATCTATTCCCACACTGACCAAGATAAGCTGTTCTCACTTTTCTTCACAGGTCAGTGTTTTCAGCTCCACAACCAAACTCTGCAAATAACAGCCCCTTCAAAAAGATGCTGATACGGCGCAGGGCACAGCTCTAAAAGACAATTTAGTATCGCCAGTTAATCCATCAGCATGTCTTTGAGATATTGAAGGAAACCAGAAAACATGGAGGAAATTCTCACAAGACATTCCATTCAGACCCCACAGAGGATAGACTGTTCTCACCCCTCTTCAGAAATCAAACCCGGGACCCTCT
Organism: Corydoras maculifer; assembly: GCA_019802435.1. NCBI lineage: Eukaryota > Metazoa > Chordata > Actinopteri > Siluriformes > Callichthyidae > Corydoras > Corydoras maculifer. The sequence continues at coordinate 45,572 of JAFMOD010001066.1, read as the reverse complement.
TGCTGTGAGGCAGAAGTGCTAACATTATACTGTTACACTGATTCATTAATTTACTTGATCTGTTTATAATTTAAAAATGCCTTATCTGGAAAAACGTGCTGCACCCTATGGCATGTTCAGTTCCTATCAGAACAACATTAGCCAATCACAGACATACCTGAGGTCATGTACACAGACGAGGGCAGGACTATTTTCCTCTGAGTGATTTTTGATCGACCCTGCATAAGCAGCAGCTGTCGTTACATGACTCTTTCTTATCTTTAGGCTGTTCCCATTTAGGTCTGTTATTATGTTTCTTCTTGTCCTATCCTGAGTGTTCTCCTCCATTACCACAGCCACCTGTGTGTCGTTGCTCTCCACATCCTTAAATCTCTTTGCACTTCTCCTCCTGCCTGGTGCCAGCATCCTCAGCATCATTCTGCCAATTTAAACCTCCTCCCTCCTCTGTACATGTCCAAACTACCTCAAACTTGTCCTCTTGTCCCCTTGTCTCTTCATAATGTCCTACCTGTATGGTACCTTTAATGAACTCGGCCTGTAGTTCCTTCACATTACATTAGGGAGGAACCTTCCCCAAACTGGCAATGCTGGCAGCCAAAACATGTTTATTTATTTCATTTTAACATTATTGTATTAATTATAGGTCCCATCATTATCCCTATACACTGACAGGGCATATCAAATAATTTAACCCCATGGAGTAGGAGTGATGCTTGATTTAAAGCTTCAGAAAACTCTCCAAATAAATAAACCCTTTTTATAGGGAGCCTCTTCACGCAGAACCTATTGATATGTTAATTTGATAGCTGTGTTGTTAACCAGCGATTTGTATGCACACACACCATGTTCCCATCAAGAGGAACTGAGTCACACCATCTTTACCAAACCATTAATATGCAACCAGTATTCAGTAACAAACACGTCCCCCATTTTCCCCTCATTGCCCACTTCAGCTCATCTATTCATATGAAAATGAGACGCAGCCCTGAGGAACTGAGGCTCGATTTTAGCTGGCTGCATTTTTTCATTAGGTCTAGTGCGTGAACACACACACACACACATACACACACACACACATACACACATACACACTCACACCATATACACAGAGCAGATGCTTCTGTCTTCAGCAAATCACAGAAGTACGATCTGAGGGGTAACGTGCTCTGAGTAACTGAATGTTGCTGAAGGGCTCAGCAGGAGGAATTCAGGGCTGTCAGGACTTTATCTAAACCTTCAGAGAATCAGTTCAGTACTGAAACAACTGAGCCTCGAACAGCTACTAAAAAATTCTACAAGCACTTTATCACACCTGACTGTACTCTTGCTGAAACTAACATTGCCTTCTGTTGTTATAGCCTATCTGCCTCATGGTTTTGAGATTTTGCTTAGTGTGTTTCTGCTGCAGTGGGTCTTTTTTAATGCAGATATAATATCTCTTATTTAAAAAAGTGACATTTTTTAAAAAAGAACCATTGATATTAATTCTGTGAGGTAACAGCGCGGAGCCACCATGTCATCCTCACAACCATCTAATGAGAGCCAAGTCTACATTTTATAGATTAAATCCAGAATTCAGCAGATAATACTCTTAATTTTAACATTTCTTTAATTTTGTGTTTGGTAAGTTTTGGCAGAATGTAACAAAAGTCTCAAACAATGAAAGTTGTTCAGAAATCAGATTAAAGGAATCTTTTATTGCCATGGATTGCCAGATGTATATTTTCTTATTAAGCATTTAATGTCATTTCAGCATAAACGGTTGCCAGGTTCAAATAATTCTCACAAGGCCTTTACTGATCGGACTGAAGGCCCGGTACCATTAAATAAGTGTTGATTGACCTGTTGATTCAACCAATCACATTTTGAGATACATTCTATCAGTCTCCTTCTTAAAGAAAAAGTTGGTGCAGGAGTGTGAGGACCAGATTGGCTTTTTGCCTTTTATTAATTTTTTGCTGTGGGGTGCACAAGCCCTCTGAGGTAGACACCTGCACAGTAGTAAGAGTAAAGGCGTAAAAGAGTAAACTGAGGTATGGTGTGGTTGTAGGGATCATGTGCATCTGATGTACGTGGGATGATAATGATGTATGTAGGATTTGCATGAGAGTAGAGGTGTTTAATGTTGATTTAATATGTTTATTGTAATAAATTTTACAATCACATGGCTCAAAAATAGCTAATTAACAGAGAAAAATATCACAAAGCACCAGCTCTTCTTGTTGTCCAACCATAAAAAAATGTCATTTTGGTCTCTTGAGGTTTTGAACAGGATCCTTCGAGTATTACATCCTTTTCACAAGTCTTCTGTAAACCGAGTCTGACTTGATCACAGAGAGGAAGACCTGAGAGACAGAAGCCATGGCAGCTCATTCTACTTTCCATTTTTAGTCACAGGGCTGATGTTAATGTTAATGAGCTCTTTGTTCTGACTCTCTGGGACTGTAATGTAATTAAACATCATGATCTTGCTTCCTGTAGATAGAGTTTATTCTGTAATCATGGCAGTGGTGTTATGCTTTAACTTGTTAATGAGCTCCGCTGCTGAGCTCTAAACCGAGACTCCTGCACGCAACACTAATGCAAAATCATGCAAACGTTCATAACTGGGGTTTACATTAGTGAACGGCTACTTCCTTCTGCAGCTCGGGTGTGTAAATGATATTTTACAATGACGTTTGCACTCCTCACGAATGCTCCCCAGAGTGCTATTAGAGCAGCATTATTTGCTCCCTCAAAGCCTTTAACACTTCAGTGTGTAAACATACAGCTGGGAATCTCAAGATATTTTGATATGAGTTGTACCGCCGAGATCTACAACACCCTCATTTTCACACTGACTCACAACCAGCAGATCTGGAGGCGGAGGCTATATTTAGATACGATGTGTTCTGTGTGGAACCTGGGCTTTTATTTATTTATCCAAACTGATATTCTCTCTCTTTCTAAGGCCTCTGGTAATTACAGCATACTGCAAAAAACATCTTAGGGATAGGCCATCAACTGTTTTAGCATGACTAATATATTGTGCAGATTTTTAAAATGATACTTCAGATTAAACAGTGAGATGAATGAGAATGCAGAGTCAAAAATATTTCTTCTGCACAAAAGTCAAGTTCAAGTGAATTGTTTTATGTAGTTATTCTTACAATATTCCATTGTTGTATAGTTGCTTTGCAGGGTTCTAAGCCTAAAAGCAAAGAAAAACTCCCTGATATTTGTTTGGAAGAAAGCATGTGAGGACCATATGGAGACTTATCCTGCACACACACACACACACACACACACACACACACACACACACACACACTCACATTTTAAAGTATCCATTTAAAAACGTGCCAGAGCTCACAAATGTCTGGACATGCACACAACACCTTTTTATTATTTGAAACAGGTAAAGGTCTCTTAATTCTCACTTGTGTGACCTTGGGTGGTACCAGGAGCCACCATAACCCAGATGTCATTTATTCATCATCATTCCGTTGGCTTTGCATGAATGTGGAAAATGGTAAAATCGAGGTAAAGCAACAGCAACTTGGGCTTTTAAAATGTGGTAAGACAAAAGAGAACAGAAAAGAACTACTAAGAGTCAACACTTATTGATTATTACATCTACATTTTCCTGATTTTGTGAGAAAAAAAGCGCCAAAACTTTGATGTTTTGACGGTGGAGATTATAGTGACATCTAGCGGTCAGAGGATGATGTAGCGTTAACAGTTTGTAAAAGCTTGTGGATTTGTTTTTCGTTCCTATATTTTTAAATAGTTACGATAAATACGACGATCACAGTTGATCATTAACGTACTGCGTCTTATGTAAAGTGTATTATTGGTTTTTAACAAACAACATTTACAACATTATACAAAACATTTGAATAAAAATGAGTTTCTGTCTCAAGTATAGCCCCTGTTTTAATTATCATGGTTTGAATGTTTAATAATCAAAAGGCAAAACGTGCTGATTAAAAGTACAGCTGTTACGTAAATCATTATGACCTGCATTGGGACTCTCACCATCTCCACTTGTGTGGGGTCGAGCTGAGTTGGTGCTGCAGAGGGAACCGAGAACTGGATCTTCCTCCCTTCTTTCATCTCTCCCTCCATGTCGTCTTGTGCTGAATCCCTTCAGTAATCCAACGCTTCTCTGATCGGCCCTCCGTCCGACAGGTCTGCTGCTCCGGGAGAAGATGTGGAGGGCAGAATGGAGCTGAAAGGCTTCTGGCTCTCTGTAGTTCCCTCGCTCTGACACGCATCTGGCTGCGTTCTTCTCCTTCAGTGTAGGAGCTGTTAAAGCAGAACATCCCACCCTCCACTTCAGCAATGCTCTACAACTGGGAGGGGTGGGTGGGGGGGGGATTAGAGAGGGATAGCAACAGAGGGAGGAATGAGAAAGAGACAGTAAGATACATCATCAGCTGCAGAGATGCAAACATCAAGGAACAGAAATGCACAAATATTCTGTTTAATGATTCTGCAGAAATAAATCACAACTGAAATGACAGGATTAAACATTTCTATTAGTTATATTTCTATTTTATTAAATAAAAAAATCACAAATTTTGTGAATATTTAGCGGACGTGAGTAACGCCGCATAACAAAACAGAAGTCATACCAGCTTTGAACACTAGGGGAGCTAAAATCACATAAATGCAAAAGAGCTTTTGTTTTCTCTTAATAGTTTAATCCTCTACCTCTTGTTCTTAAATCACTTTAAAGTGGAGTGAGATGGCTGTTTTGCACCGGATAACCTTCCAGACTCAACACTCATAAGTGCACTGATACTCTCACCCTTAATAGATTGGTCAATTTATCAATTTACACATCAGTATGTCTTTAGATGTGGGAGGAAACCAATGACCTTGGAAAAAACCCACGGGGGCACTGGAAGGCCATGCAGACTCCACACGGAACCCAGGACCCTGCTGTGCTATGGATGTTTTAACTAATACACCACCATACCCCTCTATCATTTAAGTGCCAGGTGGAAAACCATTTTTATAGTTCAGAATAGAGCCTCTATTATAGTTTGTAAAAATACTGACATGTACTATGTTGATTGTTTTCTCAAACTCAAACCCTGGTGTCATTCTTTCCTTTAACTCATCCTTCATTAATGGGGCTAATCTCAATCAGGGTCACCGTAGACCCTCTGACATCACTGATGTGCGTGTTATACTGATCCCCTTCCCCTTTCATCCAGAAGAAAATCAGTAAAAATCCATGCTGACATTTAAAGTGAAATGTCAGTGCCAGTTTATTGAAGGTAAAAACGAACAAAGAAGCACAAAGAGTTTAAATCCTCACTTTTAAGTAAAAGCATTAAATTTACACAAATATATACATTGTATATATGTATGTGTATTCATTTGTAGCTATTTAGTTTTTTTAAAGTTTAGTTCTTCTTTTACTTTTTACATTTAGATCTGGATGTCCCAGTTAGTATAGTATTTGTTTTATTATCCTCCACTTGTTCTTCAGGTTGATCTTCATGTTTATGGAATGAGTTGTAGTTCTGTGGTTCTTCATCTCTTCTGGTTCTCGGCTCATATTTTAACGGTTGATTTTTATTTGACTGTGTTGTAAATATTGTGACTCATTACTTCAGTTATATGTAAATGATTTCACTCCAGTGACGTGAGAATGGAAAACATTCTTCTGCTGACATGTTGAGTTTGTACTCAGGGAAATATCTGTTGCTTTTCTTCCCACAAACGACCTGCAGAAAGCCTGAAAAACATCAGCACTTTCACCAGCTTCTGAAAAGATCTGAAAGTTTCATCTCGACAGCAAAAGTTCATTAGATTCACACGTTTAGAGATTTTAAGAGAACCTTTAAATGCCTGTCCAATGATAGACCGACTGACAGACAGAGAGATGGACAGACAGAAAGAATAGAAGGAAATGGAAAAAGTAGAAATAAATTTAGAGAGCAACAAGCCGAAAAAGAAAGAAGAAAAGAAAAAAGAGTGAGAGAGGCAGAAAGAAAGTGATAAAGAAGTAAAAGAGAGAAAGATTTATTGATTCTGATCTGTTTTATCCACAGACATGTGTTGATTTTAATAGTCAATAATTCAGATGAATAAAGATTTATCATTTTTATGGGGGGGGGGGGGGGGGGGGGGGGGGGGGGGGGGGGGGGGGGGGGGGGGGGGGGGGGGGGGGGGGGGGGGGGGGGGGGGGGGGGGGGGGGGGGGGGGGGGAGGGCGCCAATCCATCGCTGGGAACACACTCACTCACACAGACACACTCTACAGGGGCAATTTTCAGAATTCAATTAACTTGATCCATGTTTTTGGACTGTGGGAGGAAACCGGAGAACCCGGAGGAAACCCACGCAGACACGGGGAGAACATGGAAACTCCACCCAGATGGGGATTCGAACCAGGAATCCCTAGCGCTGAGAGGCGAATGTGCTAACCACTAAGCCACCGTGCCGCCCATCATTTTTATAATGTTTTTTTAAATATTTTTATAAATATTTATACTTTACTAAATACAACAGCTTCTTTTTTTAATAAATAACTGAACTCATCATTATAACGGAACCTGCTTTTACTTTAACTGCAGCATTGGTTTTGGTTTGTATTAAAATAAATCTGTTTAATTCTTTAAAATAGCTAACATCCTTTTGGTTTGCATTTAACATTTAAAATATGTGCATTTTCTAATAAGAGTTTATTTACGATGTAAGAGCATTCAGCAGGAGATGGCGCTATAACATTAGATTTAGGAGACAAACTCGCACGCGGGTGTGTTTTTGTTACACAAAAATCTTTGCAGCATGATCTCAGGATCTCATTCTTCCAATCATCTAAGACAAAATAGTAAAGTAAAAAAGATGCCCACCTGCCCCACGGAGGAAAAGCCCTTTCTGTACTGCTGAGTGCAGTTATTTTCAGTATTTATGATCTCATTCGTGCAGTCACTGGATCTGGGATTGCAGGTGAGAGTTCAATCAAACACTAACTGGTAATTTAGAAGCTTTGCCGAACTCCTTCTCCACCATGACAGTCTGGTGCCATGACTACAGAATATTATGGGATGCGATGCACTGACATGCTTGTACTTCATTCATTCATTCATTATCTCCCGCTTTATCCTCTATTAGGGTCGCAGTGGGGTTCCCCATGCCCATCCAGCGGAGAACGTTTCGGGCGCTGGGCAGATACACCCAGGACAGGGCGCCAATCCATCGCTGGGCACACACTCACTCACAAAGACGCACACGCATACACACTCTATAGGGGGCAATTTGGAGAACTCAATTGACTTGATTCATGTTTTTGGACTGTGGGTGGAAACCAGAGAACCCGGAGGAAACCCACGCAGACACGGGGTGAACATGGAAACTCCACCCAGATGGGGATTCGGCCAATGCTTGTACTTCTCCCACTTTATTTAATCCGGATTACAGGGGGTGGACCAACTTTTTAATTTGAAGCATGTATTTAAAGGTGCTGCTTCTCATCCTGACCTCCTCACATCTCACACTGCAAACAGCCCAAAGTTTGCTTGGAGGTTGAAGCTTGTTGAGCCCAACCGAAGCAACTTGTCCACAAAGAACAGGGATGCAATTCAAGGTCACCATTCTGGACACCTGCCAACTGCACTATTAAAATCACAATTAGAAATCATTACCCAACAGGAATGAGCCTGACTTAGAGCCAGTAATAAAGTGCACAGCTATGCACAGGTAACACAGAGACTGATGGCAAACCAGTTGCCCCAAATTAGTGTTTCACTCCCCACAGGACACCACAGGCAACATGGTCTTTTACTGCTCTACAAAACATATGAAGAATGAAATGATCAAATCCCTCTCTAGAAACTGTCAGGGTGAAAAGCAGCTCTTCTGCTCTACAAACCAGATGGAATCCTCGCTGCTTCTCTTGAATCAGAGGTTTGAGATTGTTTCCAGCATTTTGGAGAAATCTTTTTCATAGAGGGTAAGCAGTGTGATAGTCAGATACCTGAAGTACACTCCCTGCTTCACCTCATTGAAATGGGATCCATTACCTCTGTCCTCACCCCCCCCCCCGCCTCTACTCCACACAGCTATAATACTGTA
>JAFMOD010001066.1:0-35000 GCA_019802435.1 Corydoras maculifer | reverse complement strand
TAATGTCCAAAATGACCTTAGGCTCACTTGGGAACAAAATGGTTCTTTTGGCACTTTTGAGCACAATTTAATGAGCGAAATCAATCGGAATTTATTATTAGATCATCCTATAACGTTATGAAGTGTTCATATAAACCTATAGCATATATGACTATAATTTCGGAAAACAATCAACAATATTATTTCAATTGTCTAAAGTACATAAAAGTCCGAGTTTTGCATAGTTTAAACACTGATCTTGTGATTATTGTGTTTATTTTGTGGCAATTTACCATGTGATAAGGAAACAGCCAATTGACCTTGTGCTGAAATAACCTGTAGGTCTGTATGTATGTTTCTATAATATATACATGTAATAATAATCAAAGTAATTATAATATTACAACAATTATTTTAAGAGGAAGAAAAACAAGATAATATTGTTATTAGTTGTACTATATTGGAACTAGGCCTGTATGTGTGTGTTGGATATGTTGTGGTTCAATCCGTTTGTTGTAGCAAAAAATAATAAATATGTAAAGAAATGTTATTTTGGTTCAATAATGCAAACTAATTCCGATTTTAGGCCAAAATGAAACAATGTCGAGTTCTTGTGCTGCTGATGGGAGCTGTGTTGGAATGCTGCCAGGATGTAAGGGGGTAAATAAAGGGCGGAAGGTAAAGGGCGGGGGTGGGGTGGGATGGAGGCGAATGATCTGGGGGTGTTGGCGAGGAATAGGGGAGCGGATGAGTGCACGCGCAGCTCCAAGCGCCCCTCGAGACCCGCCAATGATCGGGGCCGCGCGCACCGGGAATTTGGGGAGCGGTTCCGTCTGCCGCTGTCTGTCTGTCTGTCTGTCTGTCTGTCTGTCCACCTGACTCCGAAAATCGTGGTAATCGTACGATTCGAATCGTTACCGAGTCCTCCGTGTGACGTCACAGCATAGTGGGTAATGTTCGCTTTCTCGAAGAAAAATCGTAAGGGTTCGCACGCACGAGTTAGTACAATTTGGACGGTAAGATTTATTAATTAGAGCTCATGTCGAAAAAGACACGCAATCTCTGGTTCTTAGTTAAATTGCGTCCCCTGTAGTCCTACAATAAATGGTGTGTCCTGTAGGCCATGCAAGTAACTACAACAATTACTCATCTGAAGGTTAATTAAGAAGTGATGTAGCCGGGATCACTTTATATCGGCTTATGTATTTTAACCAAAGGCTGCTTATTTAACCTTCAAAAAGTTGAATCGTCAAATAAGTCTGTCTGTCTGTCTGTCTGTCTGTCGGATTGTTTGTCAACTTTGAATCGCGGCTCCGTTTAATAATTGATGGCAGGCACTTGACGCGCCTGCGCGTGACAGCCCCGGGGATGTTTGAATGATTATTTCATTAACACGCTTCTTTTTTTATCCATTTCTAATTCATCGAAAGGTGCCATGTTGACGCGGCTATTCACCGACGCGCAGAAGTTCCCTGGCTGGGCGGACGACAGCGGCAGCGACGACTCCAAGACCAAGGACGACGACCACGAGCCCGGCTCGCGGGAGGACGACGCGGACGACCTGCTCGGCGAAGTCAAGGGCGGCAGCCGCGCGCATTCGGAGATCGCGGGGGACGAGGAAGACGACGACGACGACGACGAGGACGACGACGGGGCCGACGACGATGAAAACGGCGGCGACAGACCGAGGAAGCGCGGCCCCAAGAGACGCCAGATGACGCCGGCGCGCCTCGAGCGCTCCAAGCTGCGTCGGCAGAAGGCGAACGCGCGCGAGCGCACGCGCATGCACGACCTGAACTCGGCGCTCGATAACCTGCGCAAAGTGGTGCCGTGCTACTCCAAGACGCAGAAGCTCTCCAAGATCGAAACTCTGCGCCTGGCCAAAAACTACATCTGGGCCCTGTCGGAAATCCTACGCAACGGCAAGCGGCCAGACGTCGTGTCTTACGTGCAGACGCTGTGCAAAGGACTCTCACAACCCACCACTAATCTTGTAGCCGGCTGCTTGCAGCTGAACGCGCGGAATTTTCTGACCGACCTGTCGCACCAGGAGAGCGCGGGGACGCGCTTCCACGCCCCCGACGCCACCTTCGCCGCCGCGCACGCGTACCCGTACCAGTGCGCGCGTCTGGCTGGAGCTCAGTGCCAGGCCGGCACGCACACGTACTGCTACGACAGCGAGTACACGGGCGCCGCCGACTACGACGCACGACGGAGTCCGACGTCGGCGTGCGTCAACGGCGGGTACGGGCTCCGACCGCACGACGCCGTATCGCCCGAGGTAGCAGATCGTGGATACCACCACTACTCCATGCACTACGCGGCCGCGCGGGGCCTCGCCTACGGGCCCTCAGGAGTGCGCGGGAACGGTGGGCATGGGGCCGGCGCGGGAAGTGGCAGCGGGGGCGCGCATTCAGAGAACGTGCCACCGTACCACGACGTGCACGCGCACCACCACCCGCATCACCACGATCGTCCGGCCGCCTACGAGGAGCTGAACTCGTTTTTTTCTTGATTAAAAAAGTAAACCGGAACTAGAATACTGTATAATTTATTATCAGACTGAAAGAAAAATACCAAACACTGTCTGAATAATCGGATTTTTTTTGACTTTCACCTTAGTCATCACGGAACTACAGTGGACAAGTGCTGGAAAATAAGAAATAAACGGATTAAAAAGAGTCGAACCGTTTACTTTTTATTTGTAAGATGGGAATACAAATATAAACCAAAATAAATGAATAAATCAACAAAGTATTAAACGTTTGCAAGTCGGTGATGTGTAATCATAAGAAAACTTATTTGGAAGTCCAGTTATTTTATTATTTAGGCTCAGCCATGGTTCAGCTACCAGCACATTTCAACTGCCTTTTATTTGACCAGGTTCGTGTTATTAAACTGTTGAAATTTCGACCATAACAACAATTTGTTCTCAATTAAGGAACGAAATGCGAGGTCAGTATTAAATCAAACAATAAAATGGTGACCTTCATTATTACACCTGCAGAAAAGACATTATTCGCTTTTTTAAAAAAATGATTTTACTTTCACGACTCGACATTTTAATTTTAAATTGCCATTTTTATTTTCATATAACTTTAAAATCAAACATGAATAATTTATGATCAAATTAACAGGTCTCCTTTTGTTTCATATTAGTTCCTTTTATTTCCCCAGAGTAAATAACATTTCTAAATAATGCTGTCCTTGATACTATTTTTGCCACAAACTAAAATAATGTGAAAAACTTTCAAAAGTAAACATATAACAATAAATAACATTTAAGACATTTCATAAAGTCAACAGTTTGTTCTCTTAAAACATTGTAAGTCCAGATATGTTTATTTATTTATTTATTTATTTATTTTTACATTTTTAGAAAAAAATGTAATTTCATAGTAAAACATTTCCTGTCTGTAGTCAACAAGTGAAGTTTTCTTAAAACAAATATCATTAACTGTACAGTATATATTCAGACAGTTTGGGAACCTCGGTCAAATTTCTTGCGAGTCTTATACAGTTATAGATAAAAAAATGATTTTATGTCATGATTAAATTAAAATGTCGCTAGAACAAATCATATGACAAAAGGATTGGGATTCAGTTTTTTTCTGATAAGAAAAACAAAAATGGAAAATCCAACAGAATGTGCGAACGTCGTTCATTGTGAGGTCACAGTGCGGCTTAAACATGGCGGATAAATCACGAACGTTCCTCATTCGGTCCAAAACCGGATGTGAGCTAATTGCTAATAATTTGAAATTAATTAATGTATTAATTTGTTTTGCAGACATTTACTTGGTTTTTGGCAGAATCTGAATTCGCGTTCTACTGAAAGATAAACATCACATTAAGGGTGTTTTATATTAAAATACTTACAAATAAAACATTTACAAAAAAAAAAAAACGAAGTAAAACAACACAAATATCATGCTTACAGATTCTTAATGAGAAATTTGATTGATTTTTATATTTTTTCGATTTTTACACAGTTGTTTTTAGCGCGTTTTACATTAAAGACCAGTTTCTTTACGTTTTTGTTTTTCTTAAATAACTAAGAGAATATCCACAGGTCTTTATACACTCAAAAGCAAGTAACTATAGATAATATGTCACTCTTATATTTTAAACGATAGTTTACGAAATTAAAGCAGTTAATTTAAACAAAAGTTTTTAAAATCGAGTTTAATGTGTTGATTCTTTTTGCGCTTTGACTCGGTAGTTGTTCATTTAATAATTCACACGAGACCCGGAGCTAATTATCAAAAGCAGAACTAACAGTTTGTATAATTAATAAGAGTAAATAAAACATAAAAAAACACATTTTAAATACACTGATTATTTTCGACAGTCTCACGGTGTTACTGTCTTTTATACTACTAACACACACACACACACACACTCACTCACTCACGCACACACACACACACACACACAAAGTGACATCTTTATCTCCACTTCATCAAAAGCACAACACTCATACAGCACAGTGTAGAGATATATATAAATATTTATTAATGGACTAATTAATAAATTAATTATCGAGAAATCATCCTGAATGACTCGAAACACATTTCTCGTCATTAAAAGTTAAGACCTTGCTGACTTTTTTCACCATTTAGATTTTGCATGTTCTTCGGACATCAACAACATTCAGTACACACTTATCAAACCTGGTGCATAGGACAAACAACAGAGCACATTTTGTACATCTCTGTGTTTACAGTCACTGTGGTGTGTGTTCGTTGCACTTATGTACATTAATATACAGTCTCCAAACAAATATGTACACGTTTACTCTTCAAAGTGCGAAATAATCCTAAAAAGGTCTTATTTTGTTATTATCTCGGACCCCACGGTGTAGGAATATTACAGAAACACAAAGGTGTTACATCTGCCAATTAAAAATCAACACAATATATAAATACATATTACTGATGTTCACGTATTGAAATATTAATTTTACTTATTACAATAAATTAATAAATAATTATTTGCTTCAAGGAGAGAAAAGTCTGAAGACGTTTATATTATTGATGTGTATTTAAGAGTTTAACATGCAAATTCGATTAACAATAAATCGATCAACTCCACCAATTTAGTTGAGATTTGTACAAATGGCCAAACAGCCGAATTATCCAAACACAGGCTGTCAGGAGATCATTTTAAGCCTTTAAATGATTATCGGTTTTTTATTTTTAATTGAAACTCGTTTTTATCAGATTCCCTTTTTATGGTGTTGACTGCAGCAAGAGTAATAGTTAAGAACAATACACTTACACGAATAAAACGCGTAGTTACAGATATAAATTATTATTAGTAAGTGAATAAACGTAACTTATACGTTTATTTGTTTTGATTGTTGTTTTTGTCTTTAAAACTACATAAAATAACATTCTTTCTATTTAAAGTGTCATATAGTATATAGTTTAATAAAATCCCGTGCAACTTAATAAAGTATGTAATGAAAAGTCTTTTGATGCGACGCTAGTTACGTCTTTAAATAAATACGAAATACATTTTTTCCCCCGTATTTTATAAGATGTTGGTAACATTTGCTGTTAAATATAAATGATTTCATTAGTATGTATTTAGCTGGATGCCGAGGTCCTTTGCGACCAAAAGAATAAATAAAGGTATTAATTAAATAATTAACAACCTTTTTAAAAAAACTCAAAACTGCCCCCAAGCGTGTCTTCCTCAGCTGCGGCGCCTGAACCGCGCGTGGCTCCGCTCCAATCCCGGCCTCCGAGAACCCCGCGCGCACCTGCGCACCTGGGCGGACTTTCCCGTCCCACAATGCCTTTCTCCTCTGATGGTGACATACGACATTCATTCGTACGTACGATGCGTTTCATCCGCGTGAGCGGCTTAGTAAATTATAATCGGACTTTCGGACTCGATTCTGATTGGCTCGCTGTTGTTTTAATCAGAACACCTGCAGAAAACAGCACATCCGGTCAAATTCGTTTCCAGTTAAATTAAGGATGCACACTCGAGTCTTTAAACAGAGCTTCCGGTGCATTGACAATTAAACAGAAGTCCTCTAGATAAAAAACATCAAACAAACTGAGTTTAGAGTAAAGAACTGGAGTCCGCGCGTGACCTGCAAGTAGCTTTTTATGTTTTAATTTAACCTAATTACAAAAAATAAAAGCACAGACTTAATTGCTGTATTTTGAGAGTAATGATCAGCTGGTTGATCGGGTGTTGATGCCGCTCCGCTGCTAAACACTAAAGCATACAGGGTTTATAAAATGCAATGCATCTTGGGATGCCGACTACAACGTCACGTTTCCTTTCAGCCGCGGTAGCCAGCTTGACTCTTCAGGGGTGTTGGAGCTCCAGAGACCCGGGTTCATCCCTCACCTCCTGTGTGGAGTTTGGCATGTTCTTTTTAAACCGTCTTTTTGAGCTTGCCTGGGTCTTCGGGCTCCGTCCTGATAAAGCATGACGATGTCGTACTCTAAGCTCTTTGTGCAAAGTAATTAAAAAAAACAAAACGTTTTTTTGTGTACAGGTATAAACACATAGTTACACAAAAATAACAGTAAGCACAAATGTGTTTAGTGAATTTATAGTGCTAATTAATATAATATGGTTTGTTAAAAAGATGCTGAGGTCAGGGTTATGCCTCATGGTTTCCAATGTTTGTTAGAGTCACAGAAGCAAATAAATGAAAATATATTTAATTTTGACTACTGTAGAATATTTATTCGTCAGCAGGTGCCTCTCATATATAGACGAAGCCAATACTGTTCAAAATGAACATACAAATCTCCAACGTCAGCTGGTAGTGCCAATTTTTTAAAATTACATTTATATATAAAATGTAGACAATTGTGAAATACTAGATTTCTTTTATAAAAGCAGAAAGGGTTTAACTATGTATACAGAGTAAAAAAAAGATGGTTATTTAAGGGTTTTTTTTTTTATATAGACATGAACAATTAAAGAACCTAGTATTTAGTGCTTCATGACACCAAACAGGGTTTTTGTACTGTTCCGTTGGAGTGCTCGTCCAGTTTTCATCAGTCTGAAGAAACATAACAATATTCTGATTATGTTCAACATTAAATACAATATGATTTTTAATCAGAAGTGGAACTTCTGCAGTTGGGGTTGGGAGGCAGGGGGTCTGATTTTATTTTACAGTGGTGGGTGAAGGGGCTGACCTCTTACCCCAAACGCAGCTTGACCAAGGTTGCTTGGTTACCACATACTCACATATTTAATAAGTTTACTACTGCTTAAATAGTACATACTAGATCAAAATTAGTGCATATACTATGTAGTATGCTATTTGGGTGCAGCTATTGTGTTGATGTTATTACAATCATTTACAATCATTAACATTTCCTTTGGGGGAACGTCCTCGGCGTGGTCATTAATAGAAGACAGCCATTTGTTAACATTTGTTAATAGGTTAATAGTTTGATTAAAATAATTACAAGTAATAAACATCTATACCACGTGTTTAAGACTAAGACCTTTAAAAAAACAGGTTTTTAAATCGTTATGAAATTTATTAGCATTAGAATTAGACAGCTTGTGTTATTTATAATTAAGCTTCCGTGGGGCAAAGATGATCTGATCCAGACTGCACTGACTCAATTCCCAAAAATCCGTTCCACAGAGGATTTGCTTCGGCAGGAGATCTGTGACTGAGTTAATATTTTTTTCTCTCTCTGGAATCTGAGTTCTTTCTCCTTTCTGAAATTCTTTCCTTTAAGTTGTAGATCTTTCTCTTTCCATCTTCTGCCTTCATTAAATCTTTTATCAACTGTCTCTCTGCTGAGATCCTCTATATTTGTTCTCAGTGTTCTCAAGATATTTTTCCTGAGATCTTCCTGCTCCTGTGAGATCTCTCTATACTATCTTATTTTCTATCTTTAGATCTTTTGTGATCTTTTGCAAGTGGCATGGCGGTGCAGTGCTTTAAGTCCCCGGTGTGGCACAATGTCTTACAATCTGGTTTGAAAGTCATTAAAATAAAGACTAATATTGCTAATATTGACTATTGCTGCTGGACATCTGCTTTGTCAGTAAGCTTCAATGAAATTAGGTGGTTGTTACGGATGTTGTTTAAATTTTATGGTTTGTCTTTCTTTTAGGCTTAATTCAAATGTATTAAAAGTGTACTGTTACTGGACAACAAAGCTACATATGGCAATATTGACTTTTCAGCCAGCATGTAACAGAGAACCTGATGGCAGTGTTTGAAATCCTGTTAATTGAACTTCCTGATTAGACCCAAACTGCCAAATATGGGCATTATTAACATTGTGCCGACTACAAGATGCTGATACTTTATTCTTTTTTCCGATATGCCCCTTTGCGTTACTCTTTGACTTCAGATTAATCTTCAGCATTTCTTTATAAACAACTGAGTCCCATTCCTTGAATTTGTCTGACGGTTTTGACTCTGACTTGGACAGAAGGTCTTGTTGGACATTTTTGTTGGCGCCTTCTTCTACACTCTCAGATGTTTGTAATCTCCAGGGTTTGGTGGCAGCCGAATGATAGAAACATCATCAGCACACCCAGTGAATGTTTCATTCCCACAGTCGTGCTGTTCGCACTTGGGCTCAGTTGGAAATTTGAGAGCTGGCATGATGAATCTGATGCAAATGATTCGGACATTTACACATAGAGCTCCTGCGGCTAATGTCTAGATAGGTTCAGGGTGGCAGGGCATGTGAGAGGAGCTCATGAGAGCTTCTTCTTTTCTAAACTTGTCCTCCTCATGCTCTTTAGAGAGTAGAAGAGTAGGACCCCTCACTGAGATGGTGAAGGTTCCTATCACACACTCCTATCAGGGTGAAGAACGCCTGAAAATGTTTTCATATCGCAGCTGGTAAAATACAGGAGCCATAAATGGTTCTTTAGCACCATGCCAGAGAGGAACCACTTGTGACAGATGGCACATTGACTATTTTTGTTGGTGCCATAGTGAACCGAATAATTACTTCCCACTACAAACAAGTCTCTATTTAAATCAGATCTTCATAGTGAAAAATAATTTCTCTTTTCTCTGAGAGTTCAAAGGTTCTATTTTTTATGACACCAGGAACTGTTTCTGAAATGTTTCCCTAAAAAAACTTAAAAATTAATCACAAATTTAACTGACTGAAAAAGCACCATCACTTGTGACAATAAAAATCAAAAACAAATTCTAATGACTGATTATAATATAAACAGAATCTTTTAAAAGAGTGAAAATGAAAACATGAGGAAGCAATGATTTAAAATTTCCAGTGTCAAGACTCCTCTATATAAACTAATGGTTTCTAAGGAAGAGAGGGAGGAATATGGGGTCCTTTACCTGGCGCTGGCTGCACACCTCTCTGTGCATTGACCACAGTGGCTAAATGACAACTGGACTGTAGTGTGTGACAGTAGCTCTATTGATCCATTTCCATGTGAGTGGTTTAAGGCTCTCTGAGGGTTTAACATGTTCTTGTTTTTGAAAAATAATTTTAGCTTCTTTCACAGACACATTAAATTGCTCCATTGGTGTGAATGTGTTTATATATACTTGTCTGCCTCATGATGGACTGGTGCCCTGTCAAGAGTATTTCTCACCTATTATCCAATAAGATCTGGGATATGCTCCAGCATCCACCAATCCATGTGACCCTAATTAGGATAATCAGCTTAGGTAATATATGAATAAATGATTAAAAGGCAAAAAAGGCTTTTGAATCTGTACCAAGTTCAAAGGAAAGCTGAACATCCACCTCTCCACCACCATCTTCTTCAACTCCAAAAACACAATCTTTTTTTGTAAATATGTTTTTGTTTTTGTGTGTATTAATATTAGGTTTTTATTAATATTTTAAATTATGGACACAAGGAGATGATAATTAATATAATATCGCTTAGTATAAATAATTCTAAGATTAGGGTTTTGCTTCGTGGTTGGTATTATGATTAAATGTTTTTAATTAATTTTTAATTATGTGTTAAATTTTAATGTCTTGATGTCTGACAGGAGTAAATAAATATGAAATATGTTTAATTTAGACTACTGTAGAATATATATTTATTATCAGCAGGTGCACCAACATACAAAGATTATTAGCCCATATTATGTCCATAAGCCAATATGTTTTAAAGAGAACATACCAAATTCTAGTGTCAGATGGTAGTCCAAAACAATCAGTTAAATACATAAACAATTTAAAATAAAAATATCTATAGTGTGTACAGGGAACTGAGTCACAAAAAGCAAAAACAAATTGTGAACAGTGAATACACAAATATATTCATAAAACAAAACGGATTAAATACATATTTATTGGCTTTATAAATAATATACATTTGTGTTCAAAACATTAATTTTATTATAATTTGCTGCTGAGATATTTGGAGTATATTTTACTCCATTGTCTTTATTTATCAATATTTTTACATTTTCTTTGTATTTCTGAGTGCAAGCTCAGCACAAGCCCCAAGGTGCCAGAGGCCAAACAGGAGCCGAGGGGCTTCTTTTCCTTCTTAAAATCCCCCTGATGTGAGGTCGGGCCAAAGCTGGCAGTGGAGCCGACGCGCTTGGCACCCGGAGGCTCCTGCCAAGTCACTAAATGTCTCAGCATCAGCATCGTGGTGCCAAAATGCAGGCCAGAGCAGGGCCTTCTGGGTGGAGCCCGCTGTTTCTTCCCTAATTCAGCAGCATCTGTTCATTACACTTCATGTTTCATGTTTGTGTGTGTGTGTGTATGAGTGAGTGAGATAGAGAGACACCTAACCTACCCACCCCTTCAGCCCACCACCTCTGGGGAGCTCTATATGCAAGAAAAACTTAGGACACATGTATTCAGGACAGGCGTTCCGGATCAAAAGTGACACTGTTTCCTTCTTAAGGATCATTTTGCACTTACACTGAAACCGAAAAGTTTCTAAAGGTCGTGTTTTATTTCTGCAAAACTGTTAAAGTGTCTGTGATTTAATAAATCCACATTTGAAGAGGCGTATTTTCTATTTTAATTCCCAAATCTAATAAAGCGAGTGTGTATTATAAGCACCAGTGTTTGTGGATTATTGCCTCCTGATCAGATTGCCGTATTTAAACGGTTTACAGCGATTTTAAGGTGATTGGTCACAGCATGAGGATCAAAAAGCTCTGCCAAGTGCAAATGAAATTAGCAGCAGCTCCATCTGTAATCAAATTAATTTTCAAAAAAGCACAACATCAGATAAGGGTTTTCCGAAATGACGATGTCACGTTCAGATTTCATGCGCAGTGATCCTGCAGATACCGAAAATCAAACACAAAAGTCCAGAAAGTCCAGCAGGAGGCATTAAATATTCAAACTCCTCATTTAAATATTCAGACTTGAGACGGCATGTTGTTTTAGCATCACAGGAGCACTGAGCTGATCCTGACCACACACACACACACACCCACACACACACACACACACAAACACCAACAGTATCTTCAAATGTAACACATGCATGTATATTCATAATTGCGCATATGTACATACATACACACATTACACACAATTACATTAAGCAAAAGCAAAAAAAAATTTTAAAGCAATATTTATAGAGAGGGGGGCGCGTGAGAGAGAAAATGAGAGAGAGAGAGAGTCAGCGTGGAAGGAGATGAAGGCTGCATCCAAGTATCCATGTAAATTTTAACCTTAACCCCCACATCCTCCAGTCAGTGGGATTGTAATGGTGTCCAATCACTGTTTATCTGCTCCTGGCGTCCAGCTCAACTCTTCCCGTCTGTTTCAAAACCTACAAGAGAATCTTTCCACTGCCTCCCACAACATACACTTTATAGACTGTCAGTAGTCACATAAATCTTGGTAGCAAACTGTAATGGTGAAGCCAGAACTTGAAATCTCCTGGTAATTTTTATCCCATGAGTTTTTTTCTGTCCTAGATATGTTGCTTTTATCACTAAGCAAGACATCATACCATTTTCCAATATACATTACTGGGTTAACTGTGGCAGTGTAACCTCCTAAATCTGGAGCTGGAACAAGTTCACTATCTACAGTTTGAAATGAGGCTCAATTTGTTTTTTAGGAGTTTCCATAGTCTGCTATAGGCGTCTCATTGAGAGGTAATGCCACAAAACGGATGCTAATCGAGCATTTCATACTGGCTCCAAATCACCTATAACTAACTACATAGTAGGCCAAGACAGCAGGTAGGTCTAGTGTGTCCAAATTGTAGTGTAAATGAGATACAACCACAAATATAAATATACTATATTATCATTATGGGCGGCACGGTGAGTTAGTGGTTAGCATGATCAGCGCTAGGGATTCCTGGTTCGAATCCCCATCTGGGTGGAGTTTGCATGTTCTCCCTGTGTCCGCGTGGGTTTCCTCCGGGTTCTCCGGTTTCTTCCCACAGTCCAAAAACATGGATCGAGTCAATTGAGTTCTCCAAATTGCCCCATAAAGGGTGTGTATTTGTAAGTGAGCGTGTGTTTGTGAGCGAGCGTGTGCCCAGTGATAGATTGGATCCCTGTCCTGGGTGTACCCGAAATGTTCTCCCCCGCGATATACCCTAATATAGGATAAAGCGGAAGATGATGGATGGATGGATATCATCATTGTCCAACATAAAAATGGTGATGTGATGTATTGAGGTTTGCATGGTTACTACATACTTATTCATTTAAAAGTCATCTTTAATCAAAAAAACAGTACGTACCAAATAAAACTAGTACCTACACTTTAGTAGATGATTTCAGAAGGTGGACCTACATGGGTCTAATCTGTCTCTGTTTTTATGTATGATTCAATGGTGTTGTTTCTACAGATTCTTTTACCACTGCACACACTTGCCTCCATCTTTCTTAATTTCCAAATCTCTTCTTTTATATTTCTTTCCAATATTTTATGTTGTTCTTTTCTTTAGTTCTTGAACTGTGTTTTGAATTTTGACTTCCTGTCCTTGGTGCAAGGGCTTTCTTCTCTTTCTGTTTGGTGTTCCACTGTGTCAAAACATCTCCAGCCATATTAAAGACAATTGTTGTCACTGATTGCTGTCAATTTTCCTCTCAGCTGTTCCTGCCATCGCTGGTCTCAGGATCTCTCTCAAGGTTCCGGTCTGGATGGTTGTCACTCTCTAAGGGCCATTTCACTCTCTCTCTCACAGGTTGGGTGCCTGATGGGTATTAGGAGAGTTTCTCTATGGCTTTGTGGTGGAACAGCTGCTGGGAGGTCTCCTGTGCTGTGGAGTGCTTCTTGACCAGCATCCTCCTGGGTCTCACCAAATGTATCCAGTGTGGGTTACATCTGTTTCTCGTCTCTTCTCTGATTTGGTACTGGAGTGACACACCTTAAGTCCCTTTGTGCTCATGCAAGCTTTCTCACAATGTCACCTGACTTCCAACACCTCCTATAGTTTTATTCTGATGCACTGTCTCATTAACTGAATGTTTTTTTGTGGCTATTACCAGTGTGTCTGTTCCACTGAGTCTCCCAGTAAGAGGTAGATTTTCTAGCATGTATCCATTTACAAGCTAAGGAGACAGTTTTAATGCCATGTTAGTTTTTTCAGTGTCTGTAAGGTAACACATTTTATAACAGCCAACATAGTTAATCTGTTTTAATGCTAGAGGAAATAAAAATAGTTCAATGCACTTTACTGTGTGTATTAAATCTGTAAATGTGGAAATTACGTTTATCTTTTCCTCTTAAACATGGAATTTTACCTGAAGTGCACCTGCTTTATTTTGCCAGCAATTCTGATGATCATTACTTGTAAAGAGTTGCTGGTTTAAAAAAATTGTTGCCCATCATGTATAACATCCTTTCTCTTTCAATTCCTCAATAACATTTACAGATAGGTGATGGGCACATAATCTAATATTGACAATGAAATTCTAAAGGTGTAATTAATATATCATCATACACCTGCGGTGTAGATGAAAGAAAGTAACCTAGGCTCATAAGAGGGAAACAAAAAGCAGATTTAATGTGATGCTAAAATATGTCAGTATTATTATATCTGGGCAGCATGGTGGCTAATGGCTTATCACATTCATCCCTCAGCGCTGGGGATTCCCAATCTGGGTGCAGTTTCCATGTTCCCCCCATTTCCACGTAGGTTTATTTCAGGTTTCCAGTTTCCTCCCACAGTACAAAAACATGGATCAAGCTAAATTGAATGCTCCAAATTGCCCCATATAGAGTGTGTTTGTGTGTGTCTGTTTGAGTGAGTGTGTGCCCAGCGATAGATTCGTTCTCTCTTGGAAGGTCATGGGGAACCCCAGTGACCCTAGTAGAGGATTAAGTGGAAGATAATGGATGGATGGATTTTGATATCTATGGAGTAGATGGTGCAGTGAATGCAGAAAGAAAAGATAAGGAATGGACAATACAGGTAGGATTTTTTGAAGATGATATTAGGGAGAGATGAAGTTAGGGGAGGAGGTTTTTTTTGTCTGGAGGATGCTGAGGATGGCATCTCAGGGCAGCAGGAGGAGAGGAAGGCCAAACAGGAGGTTTATGGATGTAGTGATGGAGGACATGCTGGTTGTTGGAGCAATGGAGAAAGATAATCAGGACAGGGTATGATGGAGAATAATGAACCACAGTGGCGCCCCCTAATAGGAATGCCTTAACTTTCTCATTAGGAAATCAGGCTAGTTGTGAAGTCTGCAGGTTAAATGATTAGTGTTAAAGTCTGTAACCAAATTTTCTATTGTTTGCTGAATAACAACATTTTCGTAAGCGTGTGCTATCCATCCTCTGCCTCAGAAGTCATGCATATGTCTTTTTGACATTTTAGGCAACATTCTAATTGACAGACTGCGAACTCAATTCTGATTGTTTTGCACAAATCAGTTTTGGTCTTTTGGTCATTCAGATGATTTGTTTAATCAGCGCTCGAATCCAGCACTCATTTGGACAGATGGTGTTTCTAAAATGACGCGCATGCAAAGACCACAGGTCAGCCCTGCACACGCTGTCAGAATAAATTTCACTGCTCTGATTTACCTTCGGGTGGCGTGATGGCGCAGAGCATTGTACTGTCACCTCATAGCAACAAGGTCCTGAACTGGATATCCAGGACCTGGTCATTTCTATCTGGAGTTTGCATGTTCTTCGTGTGTGTGTGTGTGTGTGTGTGTGTGTGTGTGTGTGTGTATAGTAGGATTTTCTTTATAAGTTTCATCTCACAGGCTTCATCTCAAAGTCAAATGAATTGTTAAAGTAAAAATCACAGTGTGTTGCGTCGTGGTGAGTGGATCAGACACAACAGTGCTGCTGAAGTTTTAAAACTCCTTAGTGACACAGCTAGGCTGCTGCACAGTGTCCTGTGATCACTCATGACAGATTAGAGGATGACTATCACACGGGCAGAAACCTTCTGTCTCTGATTTTACATCTACAACGTAGAAATAAGGTGGATGTGTCTAATAGTGTGCAGATTGAATGGACACAATAAGTGCAGTAGCACTGTTGTCTCATCCTCTCGTACCGTTGCAAGACATTAACGCACCACCCAACCACATCCACTAGTTAAATTATCTTCTATAGGAATTTTTAAATATGTTGTTCTACATACCTTTTAGGATGTAGCCACATTTTAATATAATTATTGTTTTTGCCCCAATATATTAAATGAAATAAATAAATAAATAGTATTTGTAAATCAATGCATGATAAGGTGCAGGAGTCTATAATCTGTATTGATGTATTAACTCATATTTACTTCAGAAATAAAAAAAAATACAATCAAGGTACCTAAACCTTTGCATTAGGCTGCACACACATATACAAACACGTGTGGCAGTTCTTCTTTTTGCCAGCCACGCCCCAGCAGTGCCAGTCATGGAGGTTGGCACAGACTGGCATCACCTATTAAAAAATTCTACAGCATCTGTTCAGAGAGAAGAGAAAGAGATTTAAAGGCGCAGTGAGCAGAAAGGAATCACAATGGACATATAAATCTGCAGACGATAAACTTCCCGTCCGTCCCCTAAAAACATAAATATCATCTCTGCATTATTATGATGTATAAATATAATAAATACATAAACATAATCATGGCTGAAGATTCACTGTGTTTTTAAAATGACGTAAGGAAGTATTCGACACTCAAAGTCAACACGTTCCCCCATAAAACCTGCCACAGCAGTACCACTGAGAAGCTATAGAGCTCTGTGTTTAAGAATAATAAAATTGTGTTTATCTGCAGGAGGAGGATAATGGGAACTAAGTGAGCATCAGAAGGGGGTGGATTTGTAGATCTATATATTTCTTTCTGTAGTTACACTCCAAATAATACAGTGTATTAATCTGCTTTTTCAGATTCACGGTCTTTCCTGTCTGTGTGTCTGCTCTGCTTTAGTCTGGCAATCTCTCTGGGGTGTTTCAACATTTTAAGCCCTGTGATTAGTGGGATAGGCTCCAGCACACTATGACCCTAAATGAAAATGAGTGGATTGGAAAAAAATTAAAGATGAAATTGATGATTTACATTGAACGTCACATACTTATTACCAAAATTTTTAATTAATACCACTAAAATGTACGTGGCGGCGCTGTGGCTTAGTGGTTTAGCACGTTCGCCTATCAGCACTAGGGATACCAGGTTCAAATTCCCATCTGGGTGGAGTTTCCACGTTCTTCCCGTGTCCGCATGGGTTTCCTCCAGGTTCTCCGGTTTTCTCCCACAGTCCAAAAACATGAATCAAGTCAATTTAGTTCTCCAAATTGCCCCATATAGAGTGTGTCTGTGTGAGTGAGTGTGTGTCCAGCGATAGATTGGGGCCCTATCCTGGGTGTATCTGCCCAGCGCCTGAAATGTTCTCCCCTGGATGGGCATGGGGAACCCCCCCGCAACCCTAATAGAGGATAAAGCAGAAGGTAATGGATGGATGGGTACTCCTGCGCCCCTTGCCAACGTTCACTCAGTGCATCTGGTTGCTGCAGTGATGTTTCTGATGAAAAAACCTACAACATAACTTACAAATGAAAGCGTTTTTATTTGCTTTTTTATTTCATTTTTATTTGAATAGGTGACCATTCAGCATCACGTCCTAGATCACCACCTACAGCAACACCAGCACCACATTTAATCATTTTACACTTTATATTGAAAAATATTCTATATATAATAATATTAATGATATTTTATGACATATAACATCTGCCTTCTGGTGAAAAGATGACATTTAGGGAGTTTTCTCAACTCCGTCCTTAAACATTTTTGATGCAATAATGTATGTATGTATGTATGTGTGTGTGTGTGTGTGTGTGTGTGTATGTATGTTTGTGTTTGCTTCTCCTGCATGACTGCATAGCACTGGAGTGTGTGTTTATGCAGCAAATGCATGTGAGTACAGTGGGGTTGTTGCTGGTCAGCACAGATGGCGAGTGTGTGTGTCTGTTTGTGTGTGTGTGAGTGTGTGCATGTGTGTGTGTGTGTGTGTGTGTGTTGGTCACATGGGCATCAGTAATTGGGCGCCATATTGCCTGGTTTTGCAGGGTTTTTTTCCCCAGCTGGACCTGTCAGATGGCATCGCGTCCAGCTCAGTGCCCTCTCATCCCTTCATCCCGCTCACGTCCTCCTCTCTCTTCCTCCACTCTTTTATCTTTCTCCCGTTATACATTTCATTATATACATTTCCTCTCTTCTGTTTTCTTGCTCTTGGCTCAGTTATGTTTCTCTTTTCTCTTTTTACTCCATTTCGCTGTTCTGCTTATTTTTTAAAATCTTCTCTTTTCCTTGTTTCTAATCGTCCAGCTCAGCATCTTTAAGAGAAGAGCGTTTTTTTCTCTTCTCGTTGCATTTAATGTAATGTCTTAACTAAAAAGCTTTATTTCCGATTATATATATTTGTGCATGAATCCGATTGTGAGACTAGAGGAACCTGAAACATCTGAAAGTCTCATTTAATTCCCCTCTCATTAAAACCTATATTGCTGTTTGGTTAAATAAAGTCCTAAATTCACATCTGACACAAGTCTTGTGTTTATAAACCATTTTTCTTTATCTGTGAAATGTATTGTAGCTCATAAAAAAAATCTCTACAGATTTTACTACAGATCTAACATTTCAGTGTGTTTGACTGGCATGATGACTTTAGACCGAATGCCGCTGGTCCTTGCTGATGAACATCTGTTCCTGAATTAAAACACACTCATCTCTCTCTCTCTCTCACTTTCTCTGTCTCTCTCTCTCTCTCTCTCTCTCTCTCTCTGTCTCTCGCTCTCTCTCTCTCTCTCTCTCACACACACACACACACACACATCCCTACAGGTTCCAGAGCACTTCAGGCACAAACATGCATAACTAAAGGAAATTATCAGGCTTTGAATTCACAACATGTGAAACGAAGAGCATGAAGCCATGAGAAGAACATGCCAAAGTCAGCACAGACTTGGACATTCAAGCACATAGTATTAACCATTGTGCCACACTTACACCCAAAAGTCTGTAATATAAATTTAAATAGAAATTTAAGATGAATTTAAGTTAAATTTAATTTAATTTCAGTTAAGTAAATCTCATTAAATCTGTTTGAAGGATTATCTGATGTTATCTTACTGAAGGACATAAGAGTTTAACTCTTATTAACGTCTATTCCTCTTATGGACTATCTTAGATGATGGAGGAAATCAGATACCACTCTAATACGTTAAACTACAAACTACACACAGTGACCTTGTAGTTCAATGGGGAAATAAGTCACTAGCTCAGTCCTCAGTCCTAGTGTTCCAAAGCCATACTGGATTCGATTTTTGGTTCTGGTAAAATAGAATAGCCGTGTCAGACTCTCATCTTAAACATCATCCTTCTAAACATCCTCTACACTAAAGAATTCATTAAAGCATTGGAATGCTGGTTGCAGTGCATGCTGGTAAAATTTTCATTTTCAGTGTCTTTCTTTCCTGTGTGTCTGCTTTGCAAAAGTCAGCCAATCTCTCTGGGGTATTTCAACATATTTAGCCCTGTGATTGACCCCAAATTAAAATGAATGGCTTAAAAAAAAAGGAAGATTAAACAATTCACAGTTCACATCAGTACCACTAAAAGTCAATGTACCTCTATGAACCAACAAGGAAAATAGCATGCGAGTGCATCAGGATATGTGTGTGTGTATGTGTGTGTGTTTGTGTGGGGGTGGGGGGGTGGGGGGGGGTTCAATTTAAGATTTTAAGGTTTAGTCAATTGATTTGATTATTTGGTTTGATTTGATTTGGTTCTATTTTTGATGTTTGATGTGGTAGATGAACATTGGTGCATTTGAATGTTGTTTGCGAAGCTGATCATCATGTTCAACGAATATACCAAATATTCTTTATGAATAGTCACAAATTCTTAAATATACACTTTAGAATATAATAAAGATCTTTTTAAGAGGACTTCAGTTTATACAGGTTAAAAAGTCTTCTGTGGTCATTCCTGCAGAGAGAGTAAAAATGAAACACCTGGTAACTGCTCAGTGGTGGTGTGCGTTGCTCTGCTGGTTGCCCCTCTGCATTAAAGGATGGCTGTGCTAGCTGATACACAACATGTTGTAGCAGATGGACTATATATATGTATAAAAGTCTAGTTTAAAGTATGTGTGTATGTGTGTGTGTGTGTGTGTGTGTGTGTGTGAGGGTGAGTGTGACTGAGTATAGAACAGTGAGTCACCAGTGTGCATAATGTGTACATTTACTCATGCGTGCACATATTTCTGTGTGTGTGTGTGTGTGTGAGAGAGAGAGAGTGTGTTTGCAGGTGGGATGTGACAGGTGGAGGTTAAAATCACACTCGGCTCAAGTGTGCACTCTGAGGAGTCTTCCAAATCCTCCATGATCCTTCCAATGCTGGCAGAAAATCCTGTGGCGTTTATTTGGGACGTGACCCGCTTATCGGCTTTAACACTTTAGCACCTGATAGGCAGCTTTAATTAAACACACCTGATACAACTCACCAGCTCATTAACACCACCTCATCTGAGTGTGTGTGTGTGTGTGTGTGTGTGTTCAGTATTTGTATTTATATGTTTATATGTATGTAGTTTATGTAGTATTGTGTATCTGATGTGTGTCGGATTACAGTGATGAGACAGAGTGTGTATTAGAATATTGGAGTTCTTTTTGTGTGTTGCTTTGTAATAGCTATACTTTATCATCAGTGTATGTGTGTGTGTGTGTGTGTGTGTGTGTGTATACATATATATATATGGATCTATGGATCTGATAACTGCTTTAAATAAATAATTATGATTATTTCATAAAAATTTAGAAAAATGTTTAAACGTTAACTTTCCCAGCTCTCTGCGTCAGGAGGGTCTCTGTCCATGAACATTAATCCCAGTTAATCTAAACTCTTTAATTAATTCATCCTATTATTTATATAATTATAAATTCAGTAATCACTGACTCCGCCCCTCGACTCATCTCTAATTGTTCAGCTCAGGATATCAGTCCGATTTTTCACGTTCTTAATCATTAGTAATGAATTATAATGAATTATGTAAAATGCTAATGAACGAGGAACATTTCCACTCACACACTGTAAAATCCTTAGAAATGATTAAAATTGTAAGAAAAGCATCTTGTGAACCTCAGATTCACTTTTCCTTCCTGCCACTGAACAGATGCTGTGGAATTTCAGAGGCAGTTTTCCTCCGCCATCACCCATCATATCTTCCACTCCCCCCTCTAAAAAACACCCCCCCTGTTCAATTTTACCCCAGCTGTCCAGGGCACCAGTGTGCCATGTGGCGTCTCGTTTCCCCCGGCACTGCAATGCCAAGCATGCCAATTCCCTCCTCCTTCAGCAGACTGGAAACTACAGAAACACCACTGTGTGTCTATTGTTATCGAAATAAATACGGAAATAAATATATAGTGCTGAGATATTAATAACCATCCAACATCAATTCATCAAAAAATAAAACAAAACAGACAGATTGATTTACAGTGCCTTAGATCACAATTAATGTTAGAAATATAGTTTATTTCAGAATCTAATGTATAGATTTAAACATTTACAGCAACTTGATTTATAGTGTGACATCATTAGTACAAAAGGAGCCTGTTGAAGCAATGCTTCCATTTCCTTTTGCTCATTCTTTCCTAAGGACAGTTTAAAATTTCATGGCCTGATCTCCTCATTGTATTCTTATTGCCTCTGTCCTGCTCTTCTTCTTATCTCATCTTTGTGTTTTCTTATTGATGTCTCCGTATATATACTGGTACCCTTTGAAATGACTGAGCAGGATTAAGCCCTGGGCTGTGAAACACAACTCAACGGGACGGTGGGATGGCTACAGGGACGATTCTGTGTACAAGGAAGGTGAAGTGAGAGGTAAATTACCTGGACTGAATGCACAAGGGTGAGTTTTGGTGGCAAGCCAGGCTGATTGGGATTAGTGGAATTACTGGGAATTCCTGCATCGCTGATTCTGCCTCATTTAAACCTCTAAGGTGCAATTCAGCTCTACAAGGCCTGTCCTCTATGCCAGCTTGCACCTGGCAACCTTGGTGGAGGATAGGGGTATGTGCAGCTGCTGGTGGGTTGCCATGTGTCCACACTTAACTGGCACAGACCTGTCCCACCAACATTGACCATCAGGAGAGGAGCAGTGTCACAGTGAAGGAGATTAAACTGTATGAGCTCTGCAGAGGAGTATCTTTTATATTTATCTTGTAGAGTATATAGTATTATATATTTATACTATAGTATAAACTAGAAGCATGAAAGTCCAACTGTTTCTGTACATACTCTGTTAGTCCTCTTTGCTCTCACCAGATTAAGATTATCGAAATGCAGTGCTTTTGGTGGTGGGTGATCATCCGGATCTAATGTTAAACTCTGAACCAGCTTTGATCCGATTCATGATCAAACTCACTAAACGTGTACATAAAAGCCTTAAAATCCCACATGTGTAAATGATAAAACAATTATTTGCATGTAACTCATGAATTATAATTTCTTGTGAGAATACTCCTGATCCCAAAATACCGCTGCACCGGCAGATTGACTGAGAAAGTCTGTCAGATTTCCAGTCTCATCAATTCCCGACATTTCCACTGTAACTGCATGAAGACAGTGTTTTATCCTGAACCCGTTCAGCTCCTGACCTTTATTGTGTTGCTTCTTCATACATAAACCACACGCGCATCGTTATACCAGCATCTGTCCTTCGTGTGCGTGTTTGTGTTTGTGTGTGTTGCTAAAACTCCAGGGAGCTGTAATGCTGTTCTTGTTGTCATGGCAACGTCTGGAACACCCTGGCGATGGAAATTCTGAACATAAGAAAGATTTATTTACTTGTTTATTTTGGGATTTGAAGCAGTAAACTTGCAGATTTTTTAAATGATTAATTCCTCACTGTTTGTAAATGTGAGAAAGGTGTGTGTACAGTGAAGCTGGACTGGCATCACGCGGAACCTCAGCCTTTTTCTTCATACTTTGCTTACATATTGTATGAACACATTCCTGATATGTTTTCCCCCTGAGCATAACGCAGTATCACCAAAGTTTTGGAAGTCACATTACATTCCAGAGCTAAAAATGATCACAGTAGTTTAAGGACAAAAGA
The DNA here is from genome assembly GCA_019802435.1 of Corydoras maculifer. NCBI lineage: Eukaryota > Metazoa > Chordata > Actinopteri > Siluriformes > Callichthyidae > Corydoras > Corydoras maculifer. Next base: position 12,493 of record JAFMOD010001066.1, on the reverse strand, counting down.
GAATAAAGTATAAACTGATGTTGATTATTCAGAATAAAATTGGTAAATAATGTAGTAATGTAGTAGTAAGCACTGCCACCTCACAGCAAGAAGATCCTGGGTTCGATTCCCGGTTGGGGGAACAAAAGGTCCATCTGCGTGGAGTTTGCAGATAAACAGATAAAAATGATAAAAATCTGATAAAATGTTAGCCGTGTAAGATGTTCTGTTACTGATACCACTGTCTATCCTCTTTTTACCCTCCCCGTCTCGCCTCCCTTCAAATACCTGCACAAAGACTATTAGGAACTCTCGGGCAGGTGCATCAGTTATTTCCTTACACCCCTTAGTTTTGCATTACTGTATGTACATGATAGAGTCTTATAATAGTGTATGTATATTTATACACAATTTGCAAACATGTCATTTCATGTTATATTATTTTTATAAATGTTTAATTAAATGTAAGTTAACAATTTTTTTTTACGAAGAAACAAATTTCTACATACATATATTTTTGTATGATTTCCTGATCAAGATTTCCTGACAAAAAAAATAAACTTAAAAAAATATGTGCCATATTTTATATTCAATGTTTTTTAATACGTAATACGTATATTTTACAGAAAATACAGAATTTTTGTTATATATTTTGTAAAATAAAATGTTGTATTAAATATGCTCCCTATAGTAAACATGCTCACGATCTTATACAGATGGATGGACATCCTTGAAATAAGGGTGCCGTGACTTTTGCAAAATTACTGTATTGTTTAGACTATGCAAGTCTGGAAGTCAGTGTCAGCTGTCAGTATGTTTAAAGTTTTTGATGGTTTATAATGAAGGAATTGGTTATTTGCATTGCTTATGTAGTTTTCACACACACACACACTTACAGAAACACAGAGATGTGATCTCACAAGCAGTAAAAAGCTGCGAGAGCATGGGAGGTGAGACTGTGGTACAAAAAAACAGGCTTTCAGTATTTCACAGTCCAAATGGTGTAATGTACTCACACTTCTATAAGTTAAACTCTTCAAACTTTCCTACATTCCTTATTTCCAAAAGTCATATCAGAGGAAGCACTAAGCTCTGTACTTTAAACAGATGATGAAGAGAAACAATAGGATTTGTCTTTAATTATCAAAACAAATTTGATATAAATCTCCGCATGCTGAACTTTAGACAGGAGAATGTGATGGTTCACATACTTTTGACTTTACAAAAAAAAAAAAAAAACTAGGGATATTAAGTAAAAAATGACTTAATTGTAATGCTACTCAAATTTAGGTATCCAACATTTTTGCAAGCAAACATTAATTACCAAATTATTTAAAATTTCAAATTATTATTAAAACAACATTTAACACAGAATAGTGAAGAATTCTGTCTTATAGAGTTTATTGTACATAACTGATGCTTATCCAGTTTCTGGTTTTGATTGCTTTGTGGTACTTGTACCAGTTACTCAACCTGAAATATTTATCTTAACCCCGAAAAAGACTACACTTAGTAAAGTCTGTGTAATGCAGAAATGCATTGCACACTGCACACCTCCCTGAAGTGCATCTGTCAGTGAGCTGTTTTCATTGTATTTTCTCTGATTTGCTTGGAATCTATCACTGATTCTTTCCTTCAGCATGTGATCTGTTTTTAATGAAGTACTGATTGACTCTGGTGTGGACAGGAGCTTCCAGGAGCAAGAGATGGCTATCCACATGGGAAGCCATCCTGTCAGCCCTCCTCTGTGGATATTTTCCTTGACAGCTGTTTTCTGGATTCGGGCCAAGTTACTTAACATACTGAAGTTCTCTCCATGTCGGTCAGAGCCCTTCGCTCGGTACTCTCACTGCCTGACCTGATTATGATACTGAGTCTTCACTGGTAGCAACAACATAACCCTGTTATTTTCTGGCCCAAAACAACTGTAGTTCATTGGTTCTTACTTTGTCAGGTTCACTGTGTATGTTACCCAGATCATCATGCCTGTGTGGCATTTAACACTTCTGCCTCACAACAAAAAGGTCCTGGGTTTGATTCCCAGTTGTGTTGAATGAAGGCATGTTCTCCCTCTGTGTGAGTGGGTTTATTGCAAATACTCAGTTCTTCTCCCACATTCCCACGAGCATGCCGATGGGTACTGAGGAAAAGCCCAGTAGTGATGCTGTCTAGATGTTAAAACACCCAAATAACCCGAAACCATTAATAAGACTTACGTATCTCCAAACTTTATTCTCCTAAAATTAAAATATCATTACATCCAGACTGTGAGCAAATTAAACTGCAAAAACCAGCATCTGTAATGGCATGGGGTCTTCATACTCATGGAACGGGTGATCTGCATGTATGAGATGTACCATTAAAAAATTAAATAAGGCTTGTATTAATATTTTGAGAGACAGTTGGGACACTGAATACATAGTCCTATCTCAGGAAATTAACATTTGTAGACATAGAGGTGCATGTGCTCGACTGTGCCGCCTGCAGTTTATATCTGTCTCTTCTTTAAATGTATACAGAAAAATAGGAAAGAGTTCCACAATTAGTGTATTTGATTTTTAAAAATAAAGAAATTGATGGTAAGCATGCCCCTGTTCCAGCTTGATCTTAGTGTCTTGCTGTTCGTCTTTATAATTTTGGGATGTGGAATAAATGCTCATGTAAACAAACAAATCACACATTAATTTTCACTGCATTTTCAAAATGTGGCCCAACTTTTCCCCAGAGATGAACTTTTACTTTTACTCGTCTCTTCCGTTTGCAGTTGAAATTCTGACTCATTAGTTTGGATTTTAACTTTATCTTCTCATTCATTCATTCAGATGTCAACATGTTCCTAACGTCATGCTGTGAGACGACTGCTCTTACATATAAGTGAATATTTATACTGCACTCTTATGTGCTTGAAATGGATCTGCATCACTCGTGATTTATTGATACTAATGTGATCGGAAATGAGACCTAAATCTTAATTTGGAAATTTTCTGTTAATGATAATTCATTAGTCTTGGGCCGTTCATTTGGAGTTTGGGAACTTTTTTTTTTTGTTTCTTTCTCTTGTCTCGTGATATTCTCTTTTTATTTCCTTGTTTGTCAGAATGAAGCTGGTGCAATCATTTAAGCTCCATTCTGCTTTTAGATCTTTAGATTTGTGAGTTATTGGATTCAACAAAACATACTTTTTCATAAATATTTTGTATCTATATTACTTTACAAACAAGTTCATTATAAATATTACATTATTTTTTATGCATTTTAAGCATTTTTAGTATTCATATTCATAATCAAATTCATAAAGTGTTATAAAAAAATTTATGAGAGACTTTTTTATGAAGCCATAATGCTTTATAAGTAACATTACACATTATAAAAGTTAAATTACTTTTCTAATATATGAATTATAATGCATTAAAATGGGTAGTTCCTAAATATGATTGGCTGAGCTGTTAATCCAGCATTGACCTTATTGACAATAGATCATACCTCTGAGCTCATCACATTTGTATAAATTCCTGATATACAATACATTATTTTCCTGATGTTTTTTTATAAACTGTGTTCTGTTATTTGGCATTGTAGCATTGTTTGAGAAACCAGAAACTTGTAAAAACCGGACTAGATTATCATGGAAGACCAGATTATGAATCAAACTTGTTTTTTATTACAGTATGTTTGTAAGCGTATTCTTAAACCTTATGTATTATTTTGAATAAATCATTGGGGGAAAAAAGGCTGTAACTGTACTCCACATTGTGTCTAACAACACCTCTTTCCCGTGATTTATTCCCAATAATGTCATGCTCTCTCGTACCTTATTGCTATATTATGTGTTATAATAGGCCTTACTTCATAAGAGTGTTTATTAATATGGCTGTACATAAACCGAGGCTTTACGAATACTTCACTAAGCATTATGAATGCTGTTATAATGCATTATAAATACCAGAGTTCATAGAATGTGTTATTTTGTGTTTATTTGCATATATGCCCATCAGGTCTCAAATACGTCTCCAGTGATATCAGACGTCCCTTTAATGCTTTGTGTCTTAGTTTGAACGCGTACAGTTTACTGACTTTAATGAACAGAAATACAGGATGGAAACAGAAATGGTTTTCAGCTAAATGTGAGTGAGATAGAAACAAAAGAGTAAAAATAAGAGATAAAAACAAAGAGAGTCTGGAAAACTCAGAAAGGAATAAAAAAGAGACAGGCAATGAGACAGAAAGAGATCCATCGGCTGAGAGAGAGACAGAGACCCTCACAGTGGAGTAAATCTGTTAGTTTGGGTTCAGTCCAGATCGTTAATGCGGCTGCTGCTGATTGATGGAGTGTCAGTGGTTTGTTTCACATCGCTGTGAGATGAATCGATAACTCTTCATCTTGCTCTCACTTGGTCCTCTCTCTCTCTCTCTCTCTGTTATGCACTATACCCTTACCAAAATATAACACTCCAAACCTCACGCTACCCTGCTTTGTCCTGTGATTTGGGTTGTTGTTCCTATGTGGACATGACTTTTCTACAATGTAAGGTTTATTCTCAGTGTGATATCCACCACCACCACCACCCCCTCCCCACCCACACACACATACACACACCGTTCCACCACCCTCGCTGATAAATGGCTAATACCTGAGTCTATGGTGGGATATGTGGCTACTCAGACAAGTATGCAGGTGTGTGTGTGTGTGTGTGTGTGTGTGTGTGTGTGTGTGTGTGTGTGTGTGTGTGTGTGATTGAGATATAGAGCATTAGCTGGTGTCAGGAGTAAATTAGAGGCCGGAGCGCTCGCTTAATCAGAGCACAAGCAGTGTGTTAGAGGAATTAGGTCGACAGCTGCTGAGTGCTCCTTCTCTTTCTCACTGTCTCTCTCTCTCTCTCTGTCTCTCACTCTTTCTCTCTCTCTCGGCCTCTCTCTCTTTCACACACTCTCTCCCTGTCTCTGGTTTGTGCCAGACCTGGGCCTTGGCCACCTGTCAAGCTCCCGACCCCACTTCCTCAAAGTCTCCAGTGTACACTCACTCTGTCACTCACTCGCTTTTTCTCTTTCTCTCTCTCTCTCTCTCTCTCTCTCTCTCTCACACACACACACACACACAGACACACACAATAAGAAGTTCAAAGTTTCTGGACACTATATTTGTAAAACTCAGTGATACCCTCGCCGTCCTTTGGACTGTTAAATATACAAACTAGTGAATGAGGACAATACCAATTGCATTTGATCGTCCAGCTGCAGTCAGAGTGGATCGAGGTAAACTATTTCAGTTGTTGCATCATGGTGGCTCAGTGGGAGGCCCTTCCACCTGGTTAATGCTCTCACCTCCCAGCAAGAGGATTCTGGGTTTAATTCCAGATGAGGAAAAACAAGGTCCTTTCTGTGTGGAGTCTGTATTGGTTTTCTCTGAAGCATCAGTTTTGATTCACATGGTTCAGGTTTTGAACAGATGACTTGCCTCCTTTCACTGTGAAGTTTGCATGTTCCCCCTGCAGCTCTGAAGGTCTCCTCCAGCAGCGTGGGTTGCTTTAACAGAGACATGTAGGAGATTTAAATGGAGATTCTCAGCTGTCCTTAGTTGTCTGTCTGCTCTGTGACGGACAGGTGATGTGTCCCAGGTGCTTTCCCTTCTTTTGTCCAGCAAACACACACCCTCATCCTATAGACTCACAGACAAACACCTTCACAGAGGTAATGACGTATCTCCAAAACACTTCACTTACATGTCTTTGATCGTGCTTTTTGATGCATGCACACACAAATGCAGGGAGAACATGCAAACTCCACAGAGAAAGGAAACAGATCATATGTCCAGAAATGAAACCCAGGTTTTCTTTGCTGTAAGGTGACAGTAATGTCCATATGTCTCCTTATATTAATATTAAAAAGGATGATAATGCTAAAGATATTGAGAATTAGTTTAAAAATGATAATTAAATTAATAATTAATCATAAAACGTTATTACAGTTTTACTGACGATGCTGTTTGCAATCATGAGCAGCAGCTTTGAACACATACTCTAATACAAATTTCTCAAATTGATGTCCCATCAACTGGAGCACGAAGACACACACACACACACACACACACACACACACACACACATACAAACACACTTATGGTAAACTGCTGGGGTTAGTGGAGCTTCACCTCACTGAGGTTCCAGTGTAAAACATAGATACACACACACACACACACACACACACACACACACACCAATGCCTCCTGGCACAATCAGAACCCCCCTTCCTCAGTTCTCACAGTGTGCCATGCCATCTGGCGCTCCCTCTCCACACACACAGACATGTACACACACTTACCCACAATGCATCTCTCCCTGCTGCCTTTGCGCCTCAACCAAAAACAGGAGGCTTTCGCTCGGATCACTACATCCCCTCGACCCCTAGACAAATGCTCCCTCCCGAAGACACACACACACACACAAACCCACACACACTTTAATAATCTTATTTCGATTGGCACACAGTCTACAGTAACATGACTCAAGTTGTCATGCAGGTAAAATTCAGAACATTAACACTCACTATTAAAAATGTATTGTGCCACACACTAACACAAACACACAAACACACAAACTCACACACACACACACACAAACACACAAACTCACACACACACACACACACACACGTTTGTGCTAATAATGAAATTAACACTTCTAATGAACACACATTCAAATCTGCTTCGGGACATTATGTCCTTGTGGAGCAAAAAGATGATCCCCATGATGTTAAGGTGAGTGTAAGGGTTAGAATTAAGGTGGTCAGAGTTCTCATTAAGGTGTGGTCAAGTCTTCATGAAATGAAGTCTATGTGACATTTCCACAATCAAGATCCATGAATACTTGATTCTGTGTGTGTGTGTGTGTGTGTGTGTCGTCAGCTGCCGCAGAAGTAGCAATTGACAAAGAGTAAAAAACGAATGGAGCAATGCCAAAAGAGTCCCAGGAGAAAAAGAGACATCAAGAGAGAGATTCACATAGATGCTGTGATTTAATATGAGTCATTCTAAATACACACACAGACAGACACACACTTAGACACACACTCAGACACACACACACTCACACACACATACACACTTTTGTACTCTGAGTTTCAGCTCAGTGATTTCAGTCAGTAAAGAAAACACAAGCACAGTGAATTTCCGATCTTTGTTCAACACTGAGACAGTGCTTTCATATAATTATATAAATGTATGCAGGAAGCGGGCAGCTCCTACAAACCTGTTGAACATAGATGATGTTCCATGAGCATTTTGCTGGTTTTCTAAAAAAAACATTAAAGTATCAGTAAAACGAATGACTTCAAAGCAGCAGAACCAAAGGTCAGGGTTCCAGTGCAGCTCTATTAGTGTTAAGACGGTCCAGGCTGATTTTCTACGGTAAGACCATATATATTTATTTATTAATTCGTTATCTTCCGCTTTATTCTATATTAGGGTCGCGGTGGGTTCCCCATGTCCATCCAGGGGAGAACGTTTCGGGCGCTGGGCAGATACACCCAGGACAGGACGCCATCTATTGCTGGACACACACTCACTCACACACACACATACTATATGCGGCAATTTGTAGAATTCAATTGACTTAATCCATGTTTTTGGACTGTGGGAGGAAACCGGAGAACCCGGAGGAAACCCACGCGGACACGGGGAGAACATGGAAACTCCACCCAGATGGGGATTCGAACCGGGAATCGCTAGTGCTGAGAGGCGAACGTGCTAACCACTAAGCCACCATGCCGTTACACCATATATAAAAATACAAAATGTTAAGGTTCTGCTGTTGGACGTGATGAGTTAAATACAGAAGGTTTAGGTTCTTCTGTTCTTTCATTTCAGCAGTGAGTTTAGATGAATAAAATACATAAGTGTAAGGTTTGTCTAAGAGACCATCCATCCATCCATCATCTTCTGCTTTATTCTCTATTAGGGTCGCGGTGGGCTCCCCGTGTCCATACAGGGGAGAACGTTTCAGGCGCTGGGCAGATACACCCAGGACGCCAATCCATCGCTGGGCACACACGCACTCACACACACACACACACACTCTATATGGAGAATTCAATGGACTTGATCCATATTTTTGGACTGTGGGAGGAAACTGGAGAACCCGGAGGAAACCCACACGGACACGGGGAGAACATGGAAACTCCACCCAGATGGGGATTCGAACTGGGAACGTGCTAAACACCACGCCACCATGCCGCCCTGTCTAAGAGACCAGTTTCATTCAATGTAAATAGTTCTGGTTCTTTTGTGGGACCAGAAAGTTGTGAGACCAGAAAGCAGAAAGTTCAGGTTCTGCAGCACCAGTTCTGTATAGAACCTCAGTCCAAATTCTGCTGTGTAGCTTGTTCAGGTTCAGTTCTCATGTAGAACATTTTAAACGGGGAACAGCAGCTGTAGGATATTCTGTTGGTTTTGTTCATTACTGTGCAAAAGGTTCGATTTTAGATCCAGTTTGTTAAGGGACAGCATCTCCATGTTCTCATGTCTAGTTTGTTCAGTAGCATATGGAAGGTTCCAGTTTCTGTTGTGGGACCAGTTCAGGAGGAAACAGCAGGTTTAGAACCTGTTCTGTGGAACACAGATGATTCAGGTTCGGCTGTACAATCTGTTCAGTAATTAACCACGACCTCAGATAGCTTTGGTTCCAGTTTAAGGATAACACCTCGCTGTACTCCTATAGAATCTGTTCAGTGGGTAGAACAGCTTCAGGTTCTGGTTGAGTTTGATGTTAGTTGGTGTGTAAGAGATCGAGGTTCTGTTGGAGGTCCTGGTTCTGCTGAGTGAGCTGCTTCTGGGAAGTCTGGCATCTCAGCAGAACGTGATGAGCGGTTTGGGTGAGAGACAAACACGCTAAGAAAAAGTTTCTGTCTCAGTTCCTACGATTAAATGTTCAGTTATTTCTCACTTGTGTTCCGATCCTGCCCTCTCCATCTTTTCTGTCTCTGTCTTGCTTTGCTTTGAGTGTCTCAATTGGTTTGTTCTCCCCTGTTCTAATGTTGCTTACCTTTTTCTTTCCTATTTTATTATTTTTTTCTCCCCACTTTTCTCTCTCTCTCTCTCTCTCTCTCTCTCTCTCTCTCCGTCTCTCTCTCTCTCTTTGTCTCTTTCTCTCTCACGCTCTCCCTCTCTCTTCTGCCTGGGCGAGCGAGTCAGAGCACTATATGTAAATGAGGCGGTTATTACCCCACCGCGCAGAGCAGACATTAATAGGCTGATGAATATGCATGCGAATTTGTTAATTAAGTTAATTATTCTGCTGAAAATGCATTCGTCTTCCAAGGACATCTTCCCCAGGATCCCAACCTGCTTCCCTCATTAGTCATGCGATATTTCATACGGAGTATGTGTGTGTGTGTGTGTGTGTGTGTGTGTGTGTGTGTGTGTGTGTGTGTGTGTGTGTGTGTGTGTATGTGATTGACTGTGTAAGAAAAGAAGTCCAAACTTTGAAACTAGTGCTGGATCGTTATTCCAGTTTATTCAATATCAGATTAGAATTGTATGTAATGGCATCACAGTGGCAGCAGAATTTATAAAGGTACATAAGGGCTTTGATTCATTACAGAGCATCGTCGTGCCATTCATTAATTTATTCATCATCTTAATTGCTGAATCACTTTTCTCTCACTCATTCACTCAGTAACCTCCTCCCTGCTTCCTCACTCAATCTCTCTCATTCATTCACAAAACTTCTCTCTCACATTCACTTAGTCTTGGTTTTCAGTCTGGTCCTCCCTCAGTCACTCTCACACCCTCATTTAATTCTGAGCTCAGCCATTTAATCTCTCCCACTCATTTTCTCCCTCACTCAGTCACTCACTTTCAGGTTTCAGTCATTCCCTCACTTAATCTCCTTCACTCGTGTTCTTAACTTATCACTGTTTATCTCTTTTTTTAGTCACTTTTACTCATTTCCATGCTTGTTATTGTTTTCTGAATCAACCTCACTCGTGATTTACTTTCTTCCTCGCTCAGTTTCACTCATGCAGTAATACATTATTAACTCCCTGTCATTGCATTGCTCATTCACTCTCTCACCCACTATGAGTGTTTTCGAGACATGTAGCTTAAATATAAAAACTACATTAAGTATAGTTTAATAAGAGAAACAGACTGAAGCTTTTTTAATTATGGGTCAAAGGTATAAAAAGCAAATTATTAATAAAATACTAAATGAAAATTTGAATCATAGTGAGTGGTTTATGGATTCATGTATTTTACTTTTGTGGGGGACCCATCCCCCCACCACCCCGACTCATCCTGGGCAAAGTCTCGCTTGTTTTCTCCCTAATTGCTTATTAAAACGCTCTTAAAATGAACTTTTGCTGCCAACTTTCCAACACATTAATTAATTGTTGTAGCCAATTAAGTGCCGTCGTGCAAATGAGCTTCAGTGCAAAAGAGTCCTGCAGGAGTCTGTAAAATCCCCGAAAGAGCCCCCCAACACTCTACTTACCCTCCCAAACCCACACACACACACACACACACACACACACACAGAAACACAAACACATAGAAACACACAGTTAAATAAATTGCGTTCTCACAGTAAAGCTGTTTACATCATCACCTTTACCACTAACGACTTTATTTTTAATTTAATGTTGATTTTAAATTCAAATGTTTGGTTAAACAATAAATACATTTTATATAATCAAAAACAAAGTAATTTTTTGTATTTATTAATGTTTGTTTGATAATGTATTTACCTTTGGCTGGATGGTTTGTCATTACTGTGTCAGTTCTGTTTAACTGTCTGTTAATATATTTGATATATATGGTTTATTTGCTTTTAGTCATAGTATTTATAGTCTTAGCTATCATAGTATACTACATCAGCAGTATGTGCAGTAGCAGTATCAGTAATAGTAGTGACAGTTGTAATAATCTTATTAGTAGCAGTAGTAGTAGTAGCCATAGTTGTTACTGTTGGATGTATATTATAATGTAAACAGTGGAACTAAATGTTTAAAATGATGATGGACACATTAAAACAGACAGATGAAATCACATTGTTCAGGAAGCAGGAAGCAGCATGTGATTGATTAGCTCTTGGTTTATAATCGTATTTTTCTTTCATCCTCTTTTTATTAGTATTTTCTTTCACTTAAAATTTATTCATGACTTTTTGGTGGAAAAAAAAGCAAAAATGAAATGGCGGCATGAGATCTGGAAGCAAGATGGCGGATCAACTGCGCTCTTAATGGCACGCCATCAAAGAGATTCTGTGCCAACTGTATAGTGGGTGGGGGGGCAAGCAAGGATTATTTACCACCAGCGAATGTGCCCCACGTGCCCATGTGCCCATCGAACCCACCCCAGATCCACAAGGGAGGTGAAATGCCCTCTGATTGATGGCACGGCTTCAGTTTTTCTTCTTCGTGCCCCCTCTGTTTCACTCCACTCCTGCCAAGTCCTTCCCCTGCCAGCTCCCTGTAGACACATCAATTACAGCGGGCAGCACTTCTATCTCTCTGTCTTGAACACAGCCCACTATCATCCTTTTTTACATTCTTCTCTAAGTCATTTCATTCAGGGGCTTTGGGGTTGATTATCTTTTCTGTTTTTATATGTACCATACATACTCACATGGGGCACAAACTCACTGATGCAGGATCTCTGTGAACTTAGGACATTGTGTTGTCAAAAAATTACAATACTTTATGCCAACAACAATGAATGATTACATTTAGGTTTGCATTTACACAAAGCTGTTAGATAATTTATCAAATACTTAAAACTGTGAGAACTGAAGCTTTCACTGTGTTTGTGTTTAACAAATCTGTTTGAATCAGAGTCGTTCAGTGACAGTAGAAAATCCCTGTGTCTCTCATTCAGTGAGTGTTTTTATTCATTTATATCTCATATTTTGCCTCATTTTTGCTTTAAATACAAATTAATATTATTCGTTTTAGACTTTTGTCCTGTGATCAGTTTGCATATTCAGTCGACACCTAATTCCACAGTTCTTTATTAAATATTCAGTTAGAAAATAAGCATTTTCAGTGATTTGTTGGTGTAATTCGCTGGAGATTCGTTTCTAATCATTTTCATTTGCATTCCTGTTCAGAATCCTGTATGTAACACCAGATCAGCGGGACACATAATGTGTCTGTGAACGAGGCTGCAATGCAGCGGCCTCTGCTGACAGCACGTTGTACTACAACATTAATCCATCCCGTGGTTTCAACTGTTCTGACGAGATCCGTATATAAGTCGTTAGTGCCCTCTACTGTTCTACACCCGTTACTACAATAACTAAAGATTAACCGGGAAAGGCACCGAAGCCAAACTGCTCACCTGGTGACATATAGAGGGCTGCCCATCGCTCCAGGCGCGTGCGCTCACTTCATTTAATGTGTGTGGCTTTTTTTAGCCACAGCAGGCAAAATAGATCACTTTATCACGTTATCTATCAGACATGTCGTTTGTTTAATATTTGACTATTGATAGTAAATTAACAACAGCAACAACAACAACAACAAT
>JAFMOD010001064.1:46458-65548 GCA_019802435.1 Corydoras maculifer | reverse complement strand
GGGGGGGGGGGGGGGGGGGGGGGGCGCCGCATCAAATAACAATCAGGTTTGATGAATTTACAGTGGAGTTGGTTTTCAGCAGAACTTCAGACTGTAATGTTCTCATTTGTAAGTCGCTTTGGATGAAAGCGTCTGCTGAATGTAAATGTAAAGAACAAAGCAAACATGAGCCGCAGTTCTCTCAGACAGTTATACACACAATCTATTTCAAATGTTAAGAACCGCTAAATACTGTCTAAAAATATCAGCCAGTTACGGTGAAACACAGATGGAGGATTTCCCTGCTCACACCTTCAGCGCTGCAGTAACACCGACAGCAAAGTAGTATGATAATGTAGTTGTGGGTAAGTGAGTTACAGCCAGCGTGAAAGAGACTCGCACATCCGCTCTGCATTTATTACACCAGAAAGTATTGAGTGACAAAATCTCTCTCTCTCTCTGTGTGCAAACGTGTTATCCCTCACTTCACCGTGTATGTGAGCATCTGCCGAGCTGAAGCTGTGAGTAGATGGCAGCTGTTTGAGAACAAGAATACCTCCTTATAGCTTCAAAAAATGATGTGTGTGCAGCACAGCGTGAAAAAACGGTGTGCATCCATTTTTTTTTTTTTGTGGCAACAGTTTCTGAACTGTATTTTGTTACAGAGCTTATTATTATTATCAATTTTGTTTTTAATAACGTAGATGTCACTGACCTCAACCTCACAAAACCTTTTGTGGATCCAGAAGTGGATTGATGTGGTGCAGAGGCAGAAGCTCGATACGTAATGCATGTGTGCAGTATTAATTGAATTAAACTCAAGCCCATAAGACAATTTATTCAAAAGACGGATTAACGCTCTGACTTTTTTGGTTTCAGGTCTATAAACGTTGGCAGATGTTTTACTTCCATGCGCGCTGTTTTGCCGCTGTGATGGATAACGGAGTGAGATGGAGAAGGAACTTTTCCAGAAGCCAGCACTGACTCCAGTTCCTCAGACGTCAACCAGTTCGATTTGAATCAAAAAGAACAGCTCACACAAAATGACGGTGGTGCACTTACCAGATGCTCTCACGTGACTCTTCGTCCATGTTAACCCCTCTCTCCGCTGAATTTCACGCCGACTCCGTTCCCGTCTCCAGTCTGGAGCTGGCCATGCTGGCACAGAAGGCGTTTCTCTTGCACTTCTTCCTCTTGACCGTACTGACCTGGGTTCAAGGCCAGTACGAGTTATGTAAGTCGCTGGTGAGCACCGATGATGGCACCGTTTGGGAGCAGCATGCGTGTCAACCCAAAGCCCGGTCCATGAAGGAGTTCATGAACATCCGTGTGGAGCCTCCAGGCATCACATGTGGTGATCCACCTGAAAAATTTTGCACGCTGGTGAGTTAAAATGGCTTTTTTACAGTTACTATATATATATTTATATATATACACACATATAGTTTGTTATATGGATGTTTATGATTGGTTGCTGGTTTGTTGTGTAAAAGCAGACATTGGCTTAGTGCACATCCCTGTTAAATGTTCCATAATTAAGTTAAACTTGTAATCTAATAGGTTTTTCTTTAGGTGCATCGTTCACTTAATAAGTTGTGTAATTTAATTCTGAGTTTGTGTGCTGGGGGGAGGTGGGGGGTCTCAGAGGAGGGTCATGGTGGAATGTAGAAGGTTTCATGTAGACGTTTGTACAAACTTCACAAAATACAAAAACAACATAAAACTTATGATGCAAGCGCATTTTTAATATTGGCGTCTACCGAGTCTAAATTAGGAAAGTTCGGTCAATATAAATACGGATAAATCGTACATTAGTAATATTTTATAACTTAATAATATAAAAAAAGTCCATTTGATTCTTCTGTCATTGTAAGATTATAAAGATTATCAATATTAAAATAATAATAGGGACTGGGCTGCAGCACTCTACACCTCATGTGAACACAAGCAGGGCTGTTCAAGAGCATCAGCACCTAATAAGGTTTTATGCAGTGTTTTTTTTTTTCTACTTAAAAATCGTATTACAGAGGAAATCACATCACAATCTCTGTCTGTGCATTAGCACTATATAAAGCATCTAAAAGCAATTTAACTGTCGTGTTCTATTTGCATGAAAAATATTTTAAGGCAGCATTTACCAAAAACTGGGGTAATTATTTGGAATTATAAAGACAATATGTTCTTGGCTTTGCTTACAGGAGAAGACTCCATGATTTAAATTTGTTTCTCATTCTTTACTTGGCTCGAATTAAGAAAAGATTTCTTTGTGCATGTAAACCTTCACGACAATTCTCACAATACTGTTCCTTCAACGGTCAACAGAGGAGCTCCCTCAGGACGGCTGCAGCAGAATTATTAAACTGTCCGACTCACAACCTCACATCACCTCACATACGTTCGATCATCAGCTTTATTCTACATTCGTAGTTTTGCATGACAATAAGAATGTGTTGACTCAGGAGTCATTTGAATTGATTCTATGAGACGCTTTGTTTCATGTCAAAAAAAGCTTTTGGCACGTGAGGGTCTAAGATGAGCAGGAAAAAAAAAAAAAAGAAAAGTGGCTGAGGTCAGCAGAGAGCTTCATGCTGAAGTGTTGTTTACACCCGTGGGGTTTTTGGCATCGAGAAAGAGACAAACTGAACAGGCGATTTGGGAGGATGACAGATTACTGCACCCGTTTGGAGAGAAACTGACATGTGAAAGGCAGCGGAGAGTCTGAGGATTATTGAAGATTAATCTGGTTGCAGCCATATGGGAACAAAACGATTCCGAAATCTGAAGAAAAGGAATAATCTGAAGAATCCTTAAATTCACATTCATACCGGACGCATCGGATAACATCAATTTTAATCAGGGACTTAATATGCTATTTGAACACACACACACACACACACACACACACACACACACACACACACGTTTGAATCTTGGGCTTAACTTTCAACTCACAATTTTCCAAATAGATGTACAAAGCACAAAACTGAGATTATAAATAATGAATCGCAGGCTTTTTTTTTTAATTACTGCTGACTAACGAAGTTACTTAACATTTACAAACATAAAATTCTGCCTGGGGCGGCAGGGTGGCTTAGTGGTTTAGCATGTTCTCCTCTTAGCACTAGGGATTCCTGGTTCGAATCCTCATCTGGGGGGAGTTTCCATGTTCTCCCCGTGTCCGCGTGGGTTTCCTCCGGGTTTCCTCCGGGTTCTCCGGTTTCCTCCCACAGTCCAAAAACATGAATCAAGGTCAATTGAATTCTCCAAATTGCCCCATATAGTGTGTCTGTGTGTGAGTGAGTGTGTGTCCAGTGATAGATTGCCCCCCTGTCCTGGGTGTATCTGTCCAGAGCCCGAAACGTTCTCCCCTGGATGGGCATGGGGAAACCCCCCGCCTGAGACCCTAATAGAGGATAAAGTGGAAGATAATGAATGAATGAATGAGTCTTTTAGTGACAGGAGCAAAAAAAAATAGCGTACATGGAATCTGACGCCAACATGTAAGCAGATACCCGCCCACATAAAGCACAGAGAAAGAAACACGAATGAACACACGACTTTTGACTTTTGCAATGAACTTTACCTGCAGATGCGTTAACACACACACACACACACACACACACACACACACACACACACACACACACACACACACTTAGAGCAAGGACTTGAGATTGATTTCAGGTACTTAATGGTATTTAATGGTTAGGAGTTTTTATAGACTTGGGGGAAGGGTTCAGGTTTGCTTTGACATTGCGCATAATGCACGTTCACGAAGGACGGGGCAAGTGCTCTACACTGCATGAGAATATCCGTATATGACCATTTATATATATATATATATATATATATAGTCTGAAAAACCACCAGCAGAAGCTGCAAGGCCAAGCTGAATAGACTCGTGTTAGTGTTCTACAATTAGCACAAAAACACACAGCGTCCCTTTAACAAAACTCTAATTGCAGGAGGAGTTCTTCACCCTTTATTCTAATCATTGTAATTATTTATCAGCATAACAGCAAGAATTTATACTTTACACTTGATTTGTTGCCGGAGATCGCCATTTTTAGATCATTTCTACATTTACACATAGAGTCTTGGGTTCAAGAGCTTAAAGTATGTTTCTATTCTTTTCAATAATACAGGTATTTCAGCTTCTTGTGTCAATAGGTCAGTCTTCGAGGGCCAGCTGGCAGTTCTCGTCCACGCCCTCTGGCACACTGGCGCACGCGTACGTCCTGCACTGATAGCTCATCCAGCTAATGGACCTGGTTCTAGAATATTCCTTGGGTCTCTCTGTGCTTTGAAATATTGATGCATGTTCACTGGCAGACGTCCAAGTGAGATGGACGTGTAGGGTGGCGTCAGCACTTTCCTTCATCTATCGCCTTATTCTTGAGAAACAGGCAGGAGGTCCTGATGGTCGGAGTAAAGCAAACAGACAGCTTGTAGTCAGCACGCGTCCATCGTTCCAGCCTTCATTTTTAAGAGAGAAAACTTTCGACAACCCATTCAAGATGTTTGAGACTCATGGCAGGTTCTCCTTCCTTTGTCTCCCAGCTTCAATCACTGTCCTTCTGTCTTTCATCTTTCTCTTTGACATTAAAGACGAGAGCGCGCACAGAAAAATGAAGACTCAGCATCATGTAGCATCGATGGTCAAGGACCGAGTGAAGTAGCAGAAGAATTTCGAGTGTGGGTCTCAACACGTTTAATACAAGCCTCTGTATCGAAAAGAACTAAAGGATTGAGGTGTACTTCTGCGGTTGAATCCTAATTGATTATAGGGTTAATGCAGTTTACAATGCTAAATAGACTGTAAGGGGTGCAAGTAGTGAACAAAGAAAGGTTTGTGTGTCGGAGGCATATTGAGGATGTAAGATTAAAGGATGTTACGGAATCAAACTTCCGTATATTATTATTAGATAATAAATTTTCCACGTTTCATCGTCAGCTGATGCTCGTCCAATGGCAGTACAGCGCTTTAATTACTTTAAGAATCTCAGCATGCTGCTGGTAGTGCATATGTTCTCATAAGAGTGTTGTGTGCACGTACACGGTGCAGAATCATTAGAGACGTGATAAAGACGTCCCACGGTTTCCACAAAGAACGACATGAGCTTCCTGAGCCTCAAAATCATAAAAGCATCAGCTGTGCAAACTGAAAGCCGTGGATGAACAGGGCGTGCAAATATGCTAGTGTTACTGCTCCACGACTGAGCCGCTTGTTTTACAGGCTCAAATGAGCCAGCGCTAAAAATAGCATCGAGAGAGAGAGAATGGAAAGATAAAATAGAGAAGGGATGGAGACAAGAGAAGGAATGAGAAACAGGGAAGTCACCCGAAGTTAAAACTGCGATTCACCGTGATGACTGCATAAAAAAAATAATAATACATTTTTTTTAAATAGGTCAGAGCTTAAAGGCTGATATTTATACAGAACTGGATGAAGATAAAGTGACATGCACGCTGCGATTCTGAAACATTTACATTTTAGGTCGTTGTTTTTTACTTGAAAAACAGACTCACAGAAAAATCTAGATATAGTGTACAGAAAGAATATAAACGAGTGCAAATCTATTCAGACGCATTTTTGGTTCAGTGTATAGGCTTTTGCGCCGTACTGAGTTTTCAGTGATGCTGATTCATTTATTTGATGACGTAAACAGAATTAAAGTATTATAATGCACTATCCGTGGCTCCAAATCCCTTTGCCTGGACAGAGTGAAGACGGAATGACAGTGTACTGAATGCGTATTGGTTATTGTGAGGTATTCTGTGGTGATAAAGCTCTTATTTTCCAGGTTGCACTTTTTCAGACAGACAAACCGCTGATTGGACAGTTTAATTAATAAACCGTGTTTATTCTGCTGTACTGCTATTTCTCTAAACGGATAGACATACAGACAGAGAGACTGCTGATCAGACAGATAAATCAAGACATAGGCAGGTTTTATGCAGATAAACAGAGAAAAAGAGCCTCAGGTGAATGTGGATCGGTTACGGCGCTATAATGAGCTGTCCTTGGTCCTGAAGCACTTGTTATCTGGGTTGCTCTTAACAGACAGACACACGGCTAATTGGACAGTTAAATAAAGCATAGATATACATTTAAACAGATATATAGACAAACAGGAAAATTGCTGGATTCATTTATATATAAATCATTTATTTATTCATTATCTCCTGCTTTATCCTCTATTAGGGTCGCGGTGGGGTTCCCCATGCCCATCCAGGGGAGAACATCTCGGGCGCTGGGCAGATAGACCCAGGACAGGGCGCCAATCCATCGTTGGGCACACACTCACTCACACATACACACTCTATATGGGGCAATTTTGAGAATTCAATTGACTTGATCCATGTTTTTGGACTGTGGGAGGAAACCGGAGAACCCGGAGGAAACCCACGCAGACACGGGGAGAACATGGAAACTCCACCCAGATGGGGATTCGAACCGGGAATCCCTAGCGCTGAGAGGCGAACGTGCTAAACCACTAAGCCACCGTGCCGCCCATTTATATATAAGTAATGAATAAAAATAATAGAATAGAATAAAGTGTATTGTTATTCATGGTGCAAAAAGACAGACAGGCTGTGGATTGGACAATTCAATTAATAGAGAGGCATAAATATAGACAGACGGGCAGACAGAGAAAAAGACAGAAAAACAGATATGCAGACTTTAGGTAAATGTGTATTGATTGTTCTGCATCGTGAGCCGTCATGATGCTGAATCACAAAGATACAAACAGACATATAAATAATTTGAGAAATATCTATAGAAACAGGCGGCTTAGTGGTTGGCATGTTCGCCTCTCACCACTAGGGATTCCCGGTTCGAATCCCCATCTGGGTGGAGTTTTCATGTTCTCCCCGTGTCCGCGTGGGTTTCCTCCGGGTTCTCCGGTTTCCTTCCACGGTCCAAAAACATGGATCAAGTCAATTGAGTTCTCCAAATTGCCCCGTTTAGAGTGTGTCCATGTGAGTGAGTGTGTGTCCAGCGATGGATTGGCGCCCTGTCCTGGGTCTATCTGCCCAGCGCCTGAAATGATCACCCCTCGATGGGCATGGGGAACCCCACCGCGACCCTAATAAAGGATAAAGAGAGAGATAATGAATGAATGAATCCATAGAAACCGACGTCGGTCATACAGGCGCACAGATTTCAGATTAATATACGTTAACGAGCTTTGCGGAGCTGTCCGTGGTGCTGAAGCACTTACACTTACACGCTGGGATCGAGGTAAATAAAGAGACGGTGAATAATGGAACCATGGCACTCAACACAACACCATTAGAATTATGTGTACAATCTAGAGGAGTGTGTTTAATTTATGAAAAGCCATATGATTCAGAACTAGCCGGCTCCGTTTATCAGGTCAGCATTTGTATATGATGACGGCCTCATGCCAGTTGTTGCTGCGAGAGATGGGATTCCAGTGAGGATAATTGCTTAGGGACTTAGTGAAGTGGGCCACCTGGTGAAACAGTTGGTGTGTGTGTGTGTGTGTGTGTGTGTGTGTGTATATAAGTAAGAGAGAGTAGTCCTATTCGAGATTAGATAGTAAGTGAATGGATTACACAAAGTCACCGTGCCGTTTCTTGCTCCATCTATGTAACAACAACGGAGCAAAATCGAGAATTTGCTTTTAAATACCACCGTCTGTGAAATCCCCTCCAAAAGCGACAGACACACAAACCCAGATGTCAAACTCACGCCTTCTGTGCAGCCTAATGCACCCCAAATTTCAAACATGCAGACTTTCACGGAGTTAAAATCCCAGTATCAGCTGGTGGATTTGCAACGGATTTGGTAGACTGAAACTCTGTGTGTGCCATTCTTATCCACCTTAATCCAAGTGGAGTGTGCAATCGTGTCAGGGGTTAAGACGCGAACAAGTGTGTGCATAAATACTGCTGTCTAGACGCTGAGACGCTGGATACCATAACAAATACTGTATCCTTTCTAACCGAGTTACTCACCGAGATAAAAACCAATTGCAGAAGGAAAGTGGATGAAAAATAAAGAGGCAACGGATGGAGAGGATCGGAGGACGTTTGAAAAATTACTGAAAAGATGGAAGGTGAAGGACTAAGTTATTTTTCCCGATAAATGGTGCGAGATAGAATTTCAAACCAAGAGCAATAAAGATTATTTATTACACTTTTATCAAGGTCACCATTATTTATGGAGGGGATGCATTACACAGCCAATTTAAAGGAACATCATTTCTGATCATTATTGTTTCTGGAACAAGAGATTTAGCAGTGGAGTGCTTTTCTGCTTAAACGTCTCTTCAGAAGCCCTCTGGTCTAAAGAAGTAAGAAAAAGTAAGAAAAAAAAAGTAAAACACAAACGATTTCTAAGCTGGGCGGCAAGGTGGCTTAGTGGTTTGGCATGTTCTCCTCTCAGCGCTAGGGATTCCCAGTTCGAATCCCCATCTGGGTGGAGTTGCCAGGTTCTCCCCGTGTCCGTGTGGGTTTCCTCCGGGTTCTCCGGTTTCCTCCCACAGTCCAAAAACATGGATCAAGTCAATTGAGTTCTCCAAATTGCCCCATATAGAGTGTGTGAGTGAGTGTGTAAGCCCAGCAATAGATTGGCGCCCTGTCCTGGGTCTATCTGCCCAGCGTCCGAAACGTTCTAAGCTTCAAAACAAAAGGTTGTTCATAAAAAGGAGGATTATGGGGTGTCCACATATTTTTGATCAGATTTGGAATTTCATGTCATTAGCCGAGGTTCACTTGTTTGGTGTACACGCTGCATCATCACAACAATATTAAAATAAGATTCCAAAAACAACGCTGCTTAAAAAGAAATTTGCATCTGACTCTCTCATCAGCAGAGCGTTCGCTGCAGCGCTGCACGTCTTGGGAAATAAATAATTAGATTTAAAAGATAAAAGGTGAATAAATAAAGGGGAAGACGCAACAAAAGCAGTCGGAGTAAACAAGTGAGAGCAAAGAAAACGCTGGGAAAACTCCCCTGCTGCTTCCAGCGGGTAATAAGGCCGCTTCAGAGCTCGCTGCATCAGCGAGCAAACTGCCCCCGTGGTGGTTAATGAGCTGCCATGATATGGAATCATTACCGATATCTCATGACCCCTCGGCCCTCTGTTAGAGAGTTAACCGTCATATGTCACGACATCTTCAACAACCTTTCCAATTGTACCTGCCGTCGTGATGAAGATGTGTGTCTGTGTGTTATTACACCGTTTTAAAACCCTCAGCTGTGAGGAACGCAGACTTCCAAACCAGAGACCCCCCCCCCCAGCAAGGACAAAATGTAAAGCTCACAGATATTTCCTCGTGAGAATATGCCAAATTATACAGAGTCAGGACACTTTTGTGTTCTTAAGGGTTTTTTTTTTTCTTAAATAGAAAATAATTTTTTTATTTAAACGACAAATTAATTAGAACATTACGAACATCGAAACATAGATACTAAGCATCATCACATTAAAAATATCACACGCAAACTCTTTATTCATTCTTTATCTTCTGCTTAATCCTCTACTAGGGTCGTAGAGGGAGGGGGGGGGGTTCCCCATGTCCATCCAGTGGAAAAAAAATACGGGTGCTGAGCAAGTACAACCATCAGGGTGCCATTCCATCAGCAGGCACACACTCGCTCACACACACACACACACACACAAACTATATGGGGCAATTTAGCGCATTTAATCACCTGTAATCCATGTTTTGTACTGTGGGAGGAAACCAACACGGACAAGGGGAGAACATGCAAACATCACTCAGATCGTGATTCAAGAGGAGAACATGCCAACCACTGAGCCACCGTGCAGGCCCATTTAAAATCGTTATAGATGTCGATCACAAAGCTGAAAAAAATCAGGGGGGGGGGGGGGCAAACTTTTGGTCATGTTGTTCGGGTTCGAACCGAAGGCCCCATTATGACTCTCTCTGTTTTAGGAAAACCCATACCTGTGCAGCGATGAGTGTGATGCGTCTGACGTGGACCTCGCTCACCCGCCGCAGCTGATGAACGACCGGGAACGCGGCGGCCTGGTGACCTACTGGCTGACCCAGACATGGCGAAACTACCCTGAACCCCTGCTGGCCAACATCACGTTATCGTGGAACAAGACCCTCGAGCTGACGGACGACATCGAGGTGACCTTTGAATACGGCCGCCCTACCGCCATGGCGCTGGAGAAGTCGATGGACTTCGGGCGCACGTGGCAGCCGTACCAGTTCTACGCCGACGACTGCCTCGAGATATTCGGCATGGCAGCGCGGCGCGCACGGGACCTCACCGCAACCAACGCCACCAGGGTCATCTGCACAGAACTCTATTCTCGCTGGGTGGGTGCCAAGACCGACATGGTGGTGCGTTTTGAAGCGCGCACCCGCCTCGCCATCTTCGGAGGCCCGAGGCTACGCGACACGGACGCGCTGTACGCCCGCTTCGAGAGCACGAGAGGCCTGCGCGAATTCTTCACCTTCACCGACCTGCGTCTGCGTCTGCTGAGGCCCGCACTCGGAGGAACCTACGTCCAGCGCGACAACTTGCTGAAATATTTCTATGCCATCTCCAACATTGAAGTTCCCTCAAGGTAACGATCCTTCTCTTTCACTCTGTTCATTTAATTTAATCTGAAACCCACGGACAAGTTTCCACTCCATAACAACAAAAAGTAAACATACGTTTGGCCATGTGATGCATCTTTAAAAACTCCTCATAATTTATTTTACGTCGTTCCAGGTTCAGATTCAGCCTTGAATGAGAAAGACATTTTATATTCATTCATTCATTATCTTCCTGCTTTATCCTCTATTAGGGTCGCGGGGGGGGGGGGGGGGGCATTTCGGGCGCTGGGCAGTTACACCCAGGACAGGGCACCAATCTATCGCTGGACACACACTCACTCACACACACACTCTATATGGGGCAATTTGAAGAACTCAATTGACCTGATCCATGTTTTTGGACTGTGGGAGGAAACCGGAGAACCCGGAGGAAACCCACGCGGACACGGGGAGGACATGGAAACTCCACCCAGATGGGGATTCGAATTGGGAATCCCTAGTGCTGAGAGGAGAACATGCTAAACCACTAAGCCACCTTGCCGCCCTATCTATTTATATTTTAGGTAAATTTGATGTCCTGACTGAACACACACACACACACACACACACACACACACACACACACACACACACACCTTAATTAAGACCTACATTTGCACAGTAAATTAAAACACTGTCAGGCCAAAAAAAAAAAGGCCACCACCTAAATTTAACTAAAGATGTACTATTACTGCATCTGTTTGGATAATTACAGAATGGATGAGTATGTTTTGGCTGCAACACGTTTTTTAGCTTCCCTTTCGTTAAACAGCCGCGTGAAAAGTGGAAAAGACGCAACGAGCACAGAAACCATCTTAAAAACAAGTTAAAAATACAAAAAAAAAAAAAAAAAAGGTTAACAACAGTCCAATGCAGGATAAAAAAAAGGTAAAAAGGATGTGAGGAAGCATCATCTTTAAAGAAATCTGGATTTTGTAAAATGAAAATCCGAAGAGCAACAGCAGAATAATAATTATAGATTAAAAGTGAACCTCAGAGCATAAGATCTAAAAGCTGCCCCCATCATGCCTGTGGGGGCAGAACTGGGGTTGCTATGTTTTGGGGTAAAATAATGGGGGTCAGCTGATGACCTGAATATACTGAACCACCAGCCTATCCCATCAATGGAGATTTTCTTTTTCTAATGGCACGTCATATTCCAAAATTACAATGCTAAATTGTGAAAGAGTGGTTCAGGGCACATGAGGCATCATTTATCGTCATCATTTATCGTCATCATTGGTCCCTGAACCCAACTGAGCATCTCTGAAACTCCGACAACACAAGATCTTCAGGGAAAATGAATGCGACTCTGAACAGAAATAAACGTTTCCGTGTGCCGTGATCACAGCTAAAGGCCTACAAGCAAATATATCATGACCTTATTTTTATCCAGACTTCGTGGAGTTTGTTATTTACAATCGGGAACGTGGGATGAACGAGACGTGATGATTTTTACATGGAAACTTTTGTAGCAGGTTCATTCGGACTTGAAACCCATTGTGTCCACATACTTTTTCAGCTAAGACTCATTTATACAAGACGACAACAACAAAAAAAAGATGGGATTTTTTGTTAGGGCTAATATGAAGGAATGCATCACTGTCTGTGGGTTCAGCTCGTGAGTGAGACGGTAATATTCATGCAGATTCACACAACGCCGCCAATACGGACGCGACGGAGTTTACAGCTCGCGCACAAAGAACTGACAACAAAGAACAAGTTCCGCCCGCCAGATTTATCATCATAGCCATTCCTGCAGACACTTTATAACTCTGTATTAGGATACAGCTCATTTCTCTTCAGCTTATATTGCATAACACACACACGCACACACACACACACACACACACACACACACACACACACACACTAAGATTGCTTGAGAGCCTGCCAGAAATGTGTACAGTATATTTTTGTACATTATTTTATAAATGCTGAGGTTGTAACTTCTTATGATTAACGACACAAATGTTCAGGGCCTCATCCTCACAGACACAGGTGCGTACACACACACACACACACACACACACACACACACACACACACAATGTTCCTATCTGGAACTATGACATAAACTTGGCAGTGTTTCGTTTCATGGTAATTCTTTTAATGTATTTTATTAATCCTATTATCACGCTGTCCAAATATCAACTCTGCTGTAATAATTTACTAATATCTTTTTTTTTAAGCAGAAAGAACTAATTAGAGAGATGAACTGATGAACAGACTGTAAATGCTGCACTGTGCAGATGATCTGACTCCCGCACTCAGGTTTTAAAAGATCAGAATCAGGTTTATTTGTCACATACATAGATATACACGGTACAGCCAGCAGTGAAATTCTTCTCCACATGAAGTTGAAATTTAAGAGGAAAATACAAATAGAATAAAGAGCAAATTAAATAAAATTAAACTATGTATTTACACTGTGCAAATGAAATACAACTATTGCACTAACAGATACGAACTAAAATGGTTTTATAAGTTCAAGTTAAAGTAAGTTGTGCTTTTATGTGCAAATAATGCAGTGCAGGGTTAAAAGGTGTTGTGGGTGGGATTATGTCCGTTTAGTCCTGGTTCAGGGTCCGAATCAGATCAGATCAGATCAGTACGGGGACAAAATTATTTTATCAGACATCTCTGATCCAAGGGCCGGCACGGTGGCTTAGTGGTTTAGCACATTCGCCTTTCAGCGCTGGGGATTCCCGGTTCGAATCCCTATCTGGGTGGAGTTTCCATGTCCTCCCCGTGTCCGCGTGGGTTTCCTCCGGGTTCTCCGGTTTCCTCCCACAGTCCAAAAACATGGATCAAGTCAATTGAGTTCTCCAAATTGCCCCATATAGAGTGTGTGTGTGAGTGAGTGTGTGTCCAGCGATGGATTGCCCCCCTGTCCTGGGTCTATCTGCCCAGCGCCCGAAACGTTCTCCCCTGGATGGGCATGGGAACCCCCCCCCCCCCCGCGTCCCTAATAGAGGATAAAGCGGGAGATAATGAATGAATGAATGAATCTCTGATCTATACATTAAAACTATTGCATTTTTGATCTTGTCAGCAGCCACTTCACTCAAGTACTCAAACCACTTCACTCAAGTACTCAAACCCTGCGAGGAGGTAAGGATTGCAAAAAAAAAATAATAAATCTATAGGACCTCTGCAGATCATCTATTAACCAACATGGCATTAAACAACAACCCCAATGTTCTGCTCATCTATAATTTTGAATATCTGTAAATCCTGTACATTTAAAAACATTTGTATTAAAATTATAGGATACGTAAAAAAAAAACGAATTAAGATAAAGAATAAAGAAACGTGGTGCTTGGACAGCATCATACATTTTTGAAACGTATAATAATGAAGCATGCTTTCTGCCGTGGGGGATAATCCTCCTTTTTTTTTGCTGCTGCACTGATCTGCTCCGGCTTTATTTAAAAATCCGTTCCCTACGCTGCTCCACAGAAGGTCACAGGCTACCCAAACCAGACATACATTTGCAAAAAGCCTGCACTTACTTAATTAGTCTTCCACTCTGACTCGGAGTAAAAAGACGCCATTATTGCGGGGCACCGTCCCTTTTAGATCTGAGCCAATCAGGACATTGAGATGTTTAGTATGCTGAAGCACGCCGCATGCCATTCATGGAACCCCAGTAAAGCCAGGACTCTGGATGCAACCCAAAATAACATTCGTAAAGTGGTATAAGCAGATCGTTAATCTTTTAAAATGCAGTTTGCATTTGTCATATCGCACGACGGCTCCTTTTTATTCTCAAGATAATTCCTGTACTGAATGTTCTGAATGGACTCACACACCAGAGGTCAGGCTGATACAGGCTTACATCAAATGATCTCATAATAAATAACATGAACAGCGTTATTTTATCTGATCTTGGGTTGTTTTATTTAAAACAATTGCACGGTTGTGGTCCAGCATTTAAGGGGTTACAGGGTTGCATTTTGGAATATTAAATGCATCTTGGGATAAGGCACATGCAAAGGCAGACTCTCCACCATGACACGGCTGTTTTTCAGCACGGAGGAGAACCTGGTCCTTAAATTACATGCAGCCAAATTCATTTTAGAGTGTGTGTGTGTGTGTGTGTGTGTGTGTGTGTGTGTGTGTGTGTGTGTGTGTGTGTGTGTGTTTTGGATGTAAGGCAGCAGAACAACAAGTGTGATGTAAATAAAAAAAAAGTTGATTTAGATTTAGATTTCTAAAGTTATTTAGAAATAGGATGTAATAGGATAGAATTAAATGATCTTTATTATTATTTACAACCCTAAACTATGAGAATTTCATTCTAGTGAAACACTGAGGTGCCCGACATGATGAGGACACATTCTGGGTTTAAAAAAGCAGAGAACTTTTTAATCATTTTTATGAACTTGGAAGGCTTTTGTTTTCTCTTAAAGCATCGTGTCTTAACATTATTACTCCAGCTCACAGTTCAGTGTAAAATCAGTGCAAAAGGCAGACAAGCAGCCGGTGAGGCCAAACTCAAATAAAAAAATGACATTTAAATTTATGTTTAAAATGCAATGCATGGTCAGCATTTTGCACTGATCCAAATTCTTCTGTTTGTATGATGATGATGATGATGATGATGATGATGATGATGATGATGATGATGATGATGAGCGCATGCGAATTCAATATCCAAATAGAAATCTGTTGCTATTTCCAAAACTAAGAACTAGATCACAGTTGAGGGCGCTGACATCTAATTTAGATATTGATGAATGTTTCCTGACTGCTCAGTGCAGACAGAGACCTGACAGGCCTCTATCGATCGTGTGTGTGTGTGTGTGTGTGTGTGTGTGTGTGTACAATTTTAATTATTGCAGCATGTGTACATGCATGTGTTTGGAAACGACCTGGTGGAGGTTTGTGTTAGAAAGCTGATCATTAAGACTGAAATCTGATCGATACGACGCACTGACCAACCAAACCAAAACCTTTTAGCTGTATTTTAAATCTTACACCTCAAATAAACAAGCTTATGGGCACTCGGGGTACAGCAGCACCCTCTGGTGGAAGGAAAACAACCTGCACATCAATTACGTTTATTTTTTAATAAAATAAGTAGTCTGTTTATTATTATTATGTCCAGATTGACCAAGCCCCCCCCCCCCCCACCCCGTGAACTAAGACAAGGATTTAACAGGCCTGAACATAGAACCCCTCACACACACACACACACACACACACACACACACCCATCATCATGGTCTTTTTTCTATAAGAAATAAATTGTATAAAAATGTCGTATTCCATTATCCTTAATAAATCTTGAGTTTAACTTTTTTTTTATAAAAGTGATTCTGATTAAATAATAATGTTTTGAGGTTTTTAACAACCCCGCAACCTCATGGAAGGGTTTAGAGTGTCTCTGTAGGAATATGTACCCAATTAAAAGTCCTACATTATCTCAGAGTGATGGAGGTCAGGGCTGAGGTTAGAACTTCCTTCACATTAAACTTCCCAAACTGCAACCCATTAGAGGTCAGGGGTACAGGGCTAAGCTTCTTAAAACTTCATCCTTCATCGACACTGTAAGAGCTGTTAAACAGAAGTTCAATTGAATTTATTTATATAGCACTTTTAATATAGTTAAACCTCCAAAGAGCAAGCGGAAGTGATGGTGGCAAGGAAAAACCCCTGAGTATTAAAGGAGTTGGAGTCTCCTAATAAGCCTCATGTTTTTTACCAACAGTCAGGTGGCATTAACAGCACAGGACATCAGTCTACAGTTAGTGAGATGATCAGGTGTCCATTAGTTCAGCTTAACAAAGCCTGAGCTTCACTTTCTGATTTTTATTTTTTATCTGACATCACGAGCGGCTGCGCATGCTGCAAACGTATCACACAGATCTTTAAAAATGCAGTTCCATGCACTCACATCACCATCCCTCTGGTCCTGAGAGAATACCCACCATCAGGCAGGGCCTTAAAAGATGAGCTCAACAAGACGTCCTTAGTATCCACAATCACAAAAAAAAAGTAAAAAGTGGAGTCCCACTTCACAGTGAGCTTCTGCTCTGAACATCAGACTCGACTTCAGCACATCTGTACGAGATAACAGAACTCCCTTCGTTTAATTCTAAAGCATCGGAGTTCCAATTGCTCAGTCGAGTTCTGATGAGGAACGCAGTTAAACGTTGTAAACTCTTTAGACGAAGTCAAAAATGGGATCGCTCACTTCGAGGCCGTCAGACTGGAGAAGAGAAGGTGTGAGAGACAGAGGGGGATGTGTCAGCATGAACGGGTCACTTTCTGCTGCGCTGGCGGTGACTGATTTGATAAATCAGACTTTATTCCGCTTGCAAGCTGAACGTCAGCGCATTTTAATCTCATTTGCTTTCTTTTTTTTTTTCTTTCTTTCATTTTTTTTTCTTCAGGACGAGCTGGACTTAAGACCAAGGAAAAGTGTTCTCTAAGAGTTTACAAAACACACACACACACACACACACACACACACACACACACACACACAGAGTCGGCCCTAAACATCAACAAGCATCTCAGACCAAAAACCTGGAAATATAACAATCCTCAATGTTTGCTTGCTGTAACATTAACATTGCTTTTTTTTTTTTTTTCTTCCCAATATTAGCATTCCGAGTGTTTACATACTTTTGGGAACGATAAAAAAACTGCATTCTGCAAACAACATCACGATATGCAAATGTGATGCTTTTGCAGATTAAAGGATGACCTGGTCAGCGGGCTGCTCAGTGCAACTTTAGTGAGCACCTTTTTAAAAACCCGGCTGACCTGATGTCACCAAACCAACATTAAAGGGTTTCATGTGATTTTTATATAAAATCTGTTTAGTAAGAATCCCGAACGTTTAGAAATGGTTCTAACAGCAGAACATCCCGACGTTACTGTGATGAGAAAGTGATGCTGCTGGTTATTAGACATGTTTGTTTGTATTTGATGTGAAATTAAAAAAAAAAACTCTGAATGATCATGCAGTTTTGTGTGTGTGTGTGTGTGTGTGTGTGTGTGTGTGTGTGTGTGTGTTCTGTAGCGCAGCAGCAAAGTAAATAATTTACACACACTGCAGTAGAAATGTTAGTGCTGCTGAGTGTTTTGTGTTTTAAAACATTTAGTTTTTTTTTATTACAGGGATCAGGATTATAATAATTACTTTTAAGAAACTTTGTGTCTATTATAGTTTATCTTTACTTGGAATCAAAAAGTCAGATTGTGTGTGTGTGTGTGTGTGTGTGTGTGTGTGTGTGTAATTGAACACTACACATTGAGTGTTGGCGTGGGGATTGGGGAGCATGCATTCTTTACTCTTAATAAATGAATTGTGTGCACTGTGGGGACAGATTTTTCATTTTCGTGATATTTATAAATGCCTCATGCTTTTAAAGCTGTGTGATCATCAAAGGACCGTTTCATCAACATCCCTCCATCATCTTCTGCTTTGTCCTCTGTTAGGGTCGCGGGGGGGGGGGTTTGGGCGCTGGGCAGATACACCCAGGACAGAGCGCCAATCTATCGCTGGACACACACTCACTCACACAAACACACTCTATATGGGGCAATATGGAGAACTCAATTGACTTGATTCATGTTTTTGGACGGTGGGAGGAAACCGGAGAACCCGGAGGAAACCCACACGGACACGGGGAGAACCGGGAATCCCTAGCGCTGAGAGGAGAACATGCTAAACCACTAAGCCACTGTGCCTTTCATCAACATCTATAGAATATAGTTTTAAAATAAATAGTTTAAATAGTTTTAAATGTTTCTTTGCTTTCTATATCAACCTTAATTCAGTTCTCGTCGTTATCATCACGTTAATTACGACTGCGACAGTTAAAGTGTATTTATTTTTTTATCTGATAAACTGCAGCCTCCCTTCCTTCCTTCGTTAGCATGAAGACGGCAGGCTTTTCAAACTTTAAACCTTTTCAACAATTCTATTTTTAAAATCAGACAGCTTGTACGAGTGTGTGTGACTGAGGAAATATGTAAGAGGTTAAGACGCTGATGATGGCTCGTGTTTGTGTGTGTGCGCCTGCCGGCCAGATGGTCAGGGTTGATTTTGCTGACCCAGCCGCCCTCTATGTCCAGTCCATCTTTCCGCATTCCAATAACACCGGGAACCTGGCACTGTCCCCAGGAGGAGTGCCCTACAGAGTGACCAGCAGAGCTCACTTCAGCACTCGTCACCTCCGTAGCACATTGCAGATATTATTAGACCAGGCCACGAGAGACGGCAACGTAAACACAGTGCTGTCTCATATCATCCAAACTCACGCCATGATCCGTCACCCACGTGCTCCACACAATGGGAACGGATGAATACAGCCTCATTTTATTTGAGATCTTCCTTTAGTTTTAATATTTTCACCCCAGAAAACATCGTTCACCGATATTAATGTGAGTTACAATCGAACGGTCAGCCGCCCTCAATGTTGTGCAGTGATTTGAGGGTTGTGTTCTACTGTATCCCCACAGAAAACAAATCCAGGGTGAGTTTGGCACTCTGCAGTGAGTG
>JAFMOD010001064.1:0-33458 GCA_019802435.1 Corydoras maculifer | reverse complement strand
GAACCGAGCACGGGGGAGGCCCCCACTCCAGAACCGAGCACAGGGGAGACCTTCATTATACAATTATTTATACAAAAAGAAAAAATCGAATCGTTGATACAGATCATAAAAACAAAAAAGGTAACGTAGACAAAATAGAGAGCAGCTGAGGTCATCAGCACCCTGTCCTGCAAAATCATTAACCCTTTAAATTCACAAAATCATTAACCCTTTAAATTCATAAAGTCATTAACCCTTTACATTCATAAAATAAAAATGAACAAACTCATAAACCTGCAGCAGCTTCGTAAAAAAAACAGAGCTTTAATTTTATTTACTCTTAAATCTTTGAGCCTTTAAAGGGATCAGTATTTTGCAGGGCACGGTGTTGTAGTTTGCTGCCCCGTAGAACCGACACCCCAAATCTCCCCCCCCCCCCACAACGCAGACAGAACGTAGAACAAACACTGATCAGTTAGTGATCAGCTAGTGATCAGTTTGTGATCAGCTAGTGATCAGCTAGTGATCAGTTAGTGATCAGTTCGTGATCAGTTCGTGATCAGTTCGTGATCAGCTAGTGATCAGCTAGTGATCAGTTCATGATCAGTTTGTGATCAGCTAGTGATCAGTTCGTGATCAGTTCGTGATCAGCTAGTGATCAGTTCGTGATCAGTTAGTGATCAGCTAGTGATCAGTTCGTGATCAGCTAGTGATCAGTTCGTGATCAGTTCATAATCAGTTTGTGATCAGCTAGTGATCAGTTCGTGATCAGCTAGTGATCAGTTCGTGATCAGTTAGTGATCAGCTAGTGATCAGTTCGTGATCAGTTCGTGATCAGCTAGTGATCAGTTCGTGATCAGTTCGTGATCAGTTCGTGATCAGCTAGTGATCATCTAGTGATCAGTTCGTGATCAGTTTGTGATCCGTTCGTGATCAGCTAGTGATCAGTTCGTGATCAGTTTGTGATCAGTTCGTGATCAGTTCGTGATCAGTTAGTCTGCTCCCCGGTCGTGGCATAGAGAGTTAGAAATAGTTTATTTTTATTGTTTTAAATCCCGTTCACTAAATGAATCTTCATTTTAAAAGCTTTACTGAAGCTCCTGCTTTCTGGAGNCTAGTGATCAGTTCGTGATCAGTTTGTGATCCGTTCGTGATCAGCTAGTGATCAGTTCGTGATCAGTTTGTGATCAGTTCGTGATCAGTTCGTGATCAGTTAGTCTGCTCCCCGGTCGTGGCATAGAGAGTTAGAAATAGTTTATTTTTATTGTTTTAAATCCCGTTCACTAAATGAATCTTCATTTTAAAAGCTTTACTGAAGCTCCTGCTTTCTGGAGAAACCCAGCGTGAGGCGCTAAAGGGCATCATTTACGATAATTACCGAGGTGAGGAGTGATGAAGAGGAGGATGGGTGTGAAGAACAGGATCAGCAGATAGATTAAATAATCTGTTTAAAAAGAAAATGATAATTATCTGTTTAAATTCTTTTAAATGTTTAATTTAATTTAATTTAATTAAAGTTTAATTAATTACTAAAGCCTCGATTCAGATTCTGAAAAAGCAAGAAGAAGCAGATGAAACTCTTTAAGATTTAATAAATCAGGACTTTTTTTTTTTAATTCAGGGGACGACCCTCACTTTTTAAAATGTAGTGTTTAAGAAAAATAAATCCATTAATTAATTAATTAATAATTTATAAAATGAAGTAATTTCCTTTAAACGTTATAACTTTTTAAAATAAAATGTACATAACATAAGACATTGGGATAAACAACTTTAGTTCTGTGGCTTAGTGATTGGCATGTTCTCCTCTCAGCACTGAGGATTCAGGTTCGAAACCTGATCTGGGTGGAGTTTCCATGTTCTCCCCGTGTCCATGTGGGTTTCCTACGGGTTCCCCACAGTCCAAAAACGTGGATTCAAGGTTAACTGGATGCTCTAAATTGCCCCTATATAGTGTGTGTGTGTGTGTGTGTGACGCACCCTGGGTCCTGGGTGTATCTGGCCATAATGTTTGGCCAAATGTTCTCCCCTGGACGGGCATGGGCATGGGAAACCCCCCGCCCCCCCGTGACCTTAATAGAGGATTAAGAGGACGACAACGAATGAATGAATTAATATTCTACTTAAAGAAATAGACTCTAAATAATCAGTATCTTGGGCGGCACGGTGGCTTAGTGCTTTGGCATGTTCTCCTCTCAGCACTAGGGATTTCAGGTTCGAATCCCCAGCTGGGTGGAGTTTCCACGTTCTCCCCGTGTCCGCGTGGGTTTCCTCCGGGTTCTCCGGTTTCCTCCCACAGTCTAAAAACATGGATCAAGTCAATTAAGTTCTCCAAATTGCCCCCTATAGAGTGTGTCTGTGTGAGTGAGTGAGTGTGTGTCCAGCGATGGATTGGCGCCCTGTCCTGGGTGTATCTGCCCAGCGCCCGAAACGTTCTCCCCTGGATGGGCATGGCGACCCTAATAGAGGATAAAGCAGGAGATAATGAATGAATGAACAATCTGTATCTTTAAAACATAATCTTGAGGTTGGTAATTTTTTTTATTTTGATGTTAATGTTGTGTGTTTGTATTCTTTCCGTCTGACAGACTGTGAGTGTCATGGTCACTCGAACCGCTGTAGCTACATTGAATATCTGAACATCGTGACGTGTGTCAGCTGTAAACACAACACCCGCGGTCAGAACTGCCAGCACTGCAGAGTGGGTTACTACAGGAACGCCTCGGCGGAGCTGGATGATGAAAGCGTGTGTGTTGGTGAGTACGGTCTGCAGTGGGTCTGCAGTTTGGTTTCTAATTCATATTTCCCAAAAAATCATTTAAAAATAAGTCGGATGAGTTTCATCCTGGGCGGCACGGTGGCTTAGTGGTTTAGCATGTTCTCCTCTCAGCACTAGGGATTTCTGGTTCGAATCCCCATCTGGGTGGACTTTCCATGTCCTCTCCGTGCCCGCGTGGGTTTCCTCCGTGGGTTTCCTCCCACAGGCCAAAAACATGGATCAAGTCAATTGAATTCTCAAAATTGCCCCCTATAGAGTGTGTGTGTGTGAGTGAGTGTGTGCCCAGCAATGGATTGGCGTCCTGTCCTGGATGTATCTGCCCAGCGCCTGAAACGTTCTCCCCTGGATGGGCATGGGGAACCGCCCCCCCCTCACCCCCACCATCCACCGCGCCCCTAATAGAGGATAAAGCGGAAGAAAATGGATGGATGAATTGCAAATGATGGATGGATGGAGTTTCATTCTCTTTTTAAAATCATGGCCTTCAATGTAGAAGCCATTTAGTATCTTAAATCTGACCACAAGAGTGTTTTTGAGAATGAAAGCGGACTCGAGCTCGCCGAGAAAACTCAGATCAGACATCTGAACCACACCAAAAGTTTACAATAAAAACAAAACAAAGCATGTCCTTCAGGCATCGACCGCAGAACCTTCGTACTGTGAGGTGGGAACACCGGTCACTGCGCTTAGTTAACAGAGTACATTTAATTTACTCTCACGCTAAATCTTAAAGTCGACACTTTAACTTCGCTCGTGTTTATCTCATCAGATTGCACATGTAACCCAATGGGGTCACTACATGACCGCTGCAACGGCACGGGCTTCTGCGAGTGTAAAGACGGAGCAACGGGGACCAAGTGTGACGAATGTTCACCGGGTTACTACTGGAAACAGGGATGCAATCGTGAGTCCAGACACACACACACACACACACACACACACACACACACACACACACACACACACACACTTAACCTTGATCCTTAAACTTCCAGATTGTTTTTTCCGGTTTGTAAAACTAAATGTTAACATGATCTTACAGTAAACTTCAGAATATTAGATTGATTTTTGCAAAGAAACATGGTGCATGGTGTTCAGGCAGTTGGTGTAAACCCCCCCCCCACCCCCCACCCCCCCAACCCTGGTAGAAGATTAAGTGGAAGATAATAAATGAATGAATGAGTAATGATATAGTGATTTAATTAATCTCCACTCTGTATATTCTTTAAATTTGGGTGGCGGCTCATGAATTAAGCATCGTATCAGTTTCTTGATTATTGTTCTTATATTTTTAATACTTCACTCACCTCTGCTTGAAATTACTATCTTTAAGATTTTTATGAGGATGCATACTATATATATATATATATATATATACAGTATATATATATAACTGTAATAAAGAATGAAGTGCAGTCCCATGAGAGTGGAACCACGGTCAGTTCTTCAGTCAGAACCGAGCGCTCGTAAACGCAGCCTTGTTTAATTGCCCGGTCGGTTCGGTGGGGGGGGGGCTCAGGATTAAAGCGTGAGATCAGACGGTTATAAAGTCCAACATTTTAGACGGCACTGTGTTTGGTTTTATTAGACCCTGCAGAGATGTTCCTCCAAACCTCAAAACACAGAGCAAACGTTACAGACCTCAGAACAGTGACTCTGTACTTTCCTCTCTGAGAGTCATCCCATAAATTCTCCAAGTTTTAGCCTCTGAGGTTGTCAGTGGTACACACACACACACACACACACACACACACACACACACACTCTCTCTCTCTCTCTCTGAAACCCCTTATGTAATAAAGAAAGACAATGCAGCACTATGTTACCCCACACACAGCATGTCCTCACATACTCTTACTCAACAGAACGAGATGAAGCGTCAGAACAGTGAGAATGTCTTTAAACTTAACATTTACATTTAGCAGACACTTTTATCCAAAGCGACTTACAAATGAGAACATTACAAGTCAGAAGCCATGCAGAAAACCAACTCCACTGTAAATTCATCAAACCTGATGCGCTCCCCCTCCCCTTTTTATTTTTATTATTATTTTTTACAACAGGCATTTGTTAAAGAGATCCGTCTTCAGTAGTTTCTTAAAACTGTTTAGTGATTCTGCCTTATGGACAGAGTTGGGAAGATCGTACTATCATGCTGCAGGGGTGAACGCAACGGAGTGAGAATGAGCTCCTCGGTGAGGTGGAACCACCAGGGGGCGATCATCACCGGAGCAAAGTGAACGAGTCGGAGTGTGTTTTGAAAAGATAGAGTGAAGTTCGGAGGGGGACAGATCCAGAAATGGTTCTGTAGGCCAGAGTCATGTGACTTGTACTGAATGCAGCAGCTACAGGGAGCCAATGGAGGGACATGAGTGATGGAGGGACATGAGTGATGGAGGGACATGAGTGATGGAGTGACATGAGTGATGGAGGGACATGAGTGATGGAGGGACATAAGTGATGGAGGACATGAGGGATGGAGGACATGAGTTCACTTGGGGGTTAAACAAAAGTCGGGCTACAGAGTTCTGAATCAGTAGAAGAGGTCTGATTGTGGAAGCTGGGATTCCGGCAAGTAGCGCATTACAATAATCAAGCCGGGATAGGACTAGGGCCGAACAAGTACTTAATGTAAATCAACGGTTCACTCTTCATCCATCTGCCATTACTTTATAAAAAACATTTAAATTTACAGATATTCATTCCTTTCCTCCTCTGGAGAGTCTGATTAGGTCCTGGCGTTATTCACGTTCCCATAAGTCTTTATACACGTATCAAAATGATCAAATGACCAACACAACAGTAACAATCTCCTCTGAATCCACAGGGTACGTGTGTGATGAGGAGGTGCAGATATGTCAAAACGGCGGGACGTGCCAGCAGAACCAGCGCTGCATCTGCACCCCTGGTTTTAAAGGCGTCTTATGCCAACAATCACGTTGTGAAGAAGGGAAAAAGTGTAACCATGGCAGCAACAACGCTGCTCCTGTGCCTGCTCTGAGCCCGGCCCTGCTGGTGCTCTGCTCGCTTCTAACCTCCATCCTGGGTTCTAAGCTACCGCAGGCGTTGGGGTTCATTACTCTGCTGGGTGCCTCCACACAAACTAGGACTTCCAGCCAGAGGACTGAAAGGAAAGGACTTCCGAACTCCTCTTCATCTTAGATGTAACAGGAGGGACGGCACGTAGAAAGATGCGTTTTCCAGTAAGCGCTTTTCGGTGCTCAGAAACGATGCTGAGGAGCAATTTAGGGAAAACGGTCCATCAGGACGAGAGACGTGTATTCGCACGTGCCGTGTATACGTACAGGCCAGGCGACAGAACCACATTCAGCACCGAGGTACTGTTTTAGCACCGACACGGGCTCCGCCCCCATCTCACCTGCTCTGCTGCTGTATAACCAATTCGCTGTTAAACATGTAAAGAAGAAGGTCTCAAAATTAAGCGTTATGTAGTAGTTGCGTGGAGGTTCTGCACTATTCTGTACGTCACCACATTAGGACGAAGACACACACACACACACACACACACACCTTTATATTAAACGTTAAGGAAAACGAAGCCACGTTAAGGAAGCTGATCATCGCTCATTATTTTCACACGGTCTCAAATTTAAACTCACATTTAGAGGGAACAACAACGAATACGGTCAGAACAGCACTGCAGTGGTTCCCGTGTTCACACCGGTGAGATTCTGCTCAAAGTCAGTTTAAATTAGAGTCAAATTACAGACTTACAGCTCCTTAATACATGCTTTTTATTTTCCTACATTTAGGATCATACTCAGACGGCTTCGTGGTTTAGCATGTTCTCCTCTCAGCGCTGGGGATTCCCGGTTCGAATCCCCATCTGGGTGGAGTTTTCATGTTCTCCCCGTGTCCGCGTGGGTTTCCTCCGGGTTCTCCGGTTTCCTCCCGCAGTCCAAAAACATGGCTCAAGTCAATCGAGTTCTCCAAATTGCCCCATATAGAGTGTGTCTGTGCGAGTGTGTGGTGTCCAGTGATAGTTTGCCCCCCTGTCCTGGGTGTATCTGCCCAGCGCCCAAAACGTTCTCCCCTGGAAGGGGAAGGAGAAGGGGACCCCCCCCCCCCCCCCCAGGATAAAGCGGAAGATAATGAATGAATGAATGTAAAGGATCATACTCTGACCTGAATCTTATATTATATTATAATTAATATTAGCATATTCAGTTCTCATTTACATAAGTTCACACTCCAAACAATGAATGTTTATATTCAGTCTATGAACGCTCATGCACTGATATTTATATTGCAATTAAACTGCTAAATGTTTTTTATATGACACGTAATTGGTTTTACAGGAGAATCATGTTCCACCCGTTTTCACTGCTGGGGATAAAAAAAGGTGCAGAGTCACTTTTTGATTCAGCTTTAAATGCAAATCGACTCTTTGGTGATGTCTTTGTGACCCGAGACCTGCGGTACTGCTGAAGCACAGAGGGCCTTTCTTTATCGATTTGGAATTCTTACAGCCTAACAAACGAACAGCTGCACCAGAACCTCAGCAACCAAGAAGAAGCAGTAACCACTTTAAATAATGCTGGATTATTATATGTAGTAGGTCAAATTAAACAACCAACAAAAAAAAGGTTCATGACATCATAACATTGATTTTAACTACCGGTTAGTTTGCGGCCACGTTATGTTAGGACATAGACATCCAAACTTGCCAAAGAAAAAGGGTTTCTGCATGTTCTGTAATAATTTAACGCTCATTTAAATAATCAGGTCTCTTTACATGCTCTTTGTGTCCTGATGCTGCTCCCGGTGTGAATGCAGGGTAATATCTTTATATTCCATCATCAAAACATAGTAATAAAGTATGAGTATATGAATATTATTTATGTAATATAATGATATATTATACTAATATTCTATCAGGGAAATCTTTAAATGTTTAAAGCAGATTATTTAAAATCCTGTAAAGCAGGGGTGCACAACTTCTAAGAGCCACAACATTTTATTTAACTTCTTTATAACCACGTAAGCAATACAGGACGACGAGGGAGTTTTAATATCAATAAAATGACTGTGAGATGAGTTTATCAGGTTTGTCCTTCTGTAGCTGCACTAAGTTCCTGCATCCTCATGTCTGATACAACATCCCAGACTCAGCAGTTTTATATTTTTCCTTAGTCTCTTTATTATTATTATTATTATTATTATTATTATTATAAGAAAATGACATTTCTGTGTCTCTGCTTGACTTTCCACACATCAGCTGTGAGAGGCTGGCTTTTTACTTGCGTTTACAGTTTCCACGCTCTTTTCTATTTTATTGGTGCTTGGTTTTAATAAAAACGCGCTTCTACTAAAAATGGAAATGATTATTTTCTTAAAGTTTGTTTGCACAGTTTACGGAACGGTACAGATTTTGGGAGATGTTGCATCCCTCACGTTCTCACGTTAGTTCATTTTCTTTTATTCCGAGGTTGGTGAGTCGCTATGTTGTGCATCCCTGCAGGTAAAAAACGCGTTATTTAAATGTTTACAGAGTTTAAATCACAGATCTGCAGCTCAAACGATTCCAACGGGAATAACAATCGAAAAGTGAAGCGTATTCATTCAAATAAACGCGATGTAATGGAGAGATGACGCGAAAGCTTTTAACACTGTTGTAAAGTTTGCAGTAAACACGACTGTTACCTGAAGGTTCCGCCTCTGCCTCTTATTTCTCGCAGGTATAAATCTGGCTACTAACTTCAGAAAGCGAGGTTTAATTATGACGTCACACTCACCCTGTGGGCTCTGTGACGCTTCCTTTCGGCTGCTTTGTTGTTGTGCATCAATGCTGCCGACATTACGCTTCATGACGACATGACAGGTGTTTCCACAACGCCGTGAACCTGCGCCACTCGGCTGAACACGTGACTCAACTCACCTGCGGCTGCAATTATGTAAGCAGCCAATAGCAGGGCAGCATTTTTTCGCGTAAATAATGCATTTTCCGGTGAGAGATTTTGAGTTTGTTGTGACAGATCGGTTTAAATCATAGCTGATCCCTTTAGAATGTTTTAACAGGCGAACACAAATACACACAATCTCAGAGCCAGTGTTATTCATAAATAAAATTATTAGCATAGTAGAAATTAATAAAAATAATAAAATACAGAACCAAAAAAGGCTTTTATTTACACTCATAAGGTACACGTAACATTCACTGTAATATTTTTTTTTAAACATCTGTAACCCTCATAAACTATAATCGGCACATTGCACTTCCAGGACACCGGAACGGAACCGACCAAATAAAAGTAGAGAGTTTTAAAAAAATCTGTGCTTAATAAGCTTAATAACAAATCTGTTATAAAATTGAACCACAGGGTAAATGTTTCCATTCAGGGTAAGATTTCAGTTTTTTTCCAAAATACATTCACCTGTCCGAAAAGAAACATCATCATAAAAAAATAACACAAAGTCTTCATCCATCGTCTGCAAAGTGATGGCTTTACAATAGTTTCGGATCTCTACATATTTACAGTTGGTATAGGATTAAGTCTTAATGCGTTTACACCCGGCTTCAGAGAAGTCTTTTTTAAAACAAAAGGAAATCCCGAGCGCCTGTTCTGAACAGAGAGCACAAAAGAAGAGTTCAGCCTCCTAAAAAGATTTCAATAATATAAAGAGGAACCAAACTCTGTTCTCTTCTTTTGCAGTCTTAATTGAAACCTACATTGGAAAACTCAGATGTCTGGTCGTTGTTTAAAACAGAGTTTAATGGAGCTTTAAAGAGGATGTCCTTGTTTCCAACCATATAAAAGTTTTGGGGGACGAGGACTCTTATTGCGGTGAAAGGAAAAAGTCTTTTTGGAAAACAGAAGTCAAGGTCCCTCTGACTTTCAGAACAGCTATCTGTGTCTGCTGGAAGACTCTGATGAGCTGGAGGTGTAACGTCTGTGCCGTCGTTGAGGTCCTGACTCAGCAGTAGTCGGGTGGCGATGGTGGTCAGGAGCACCGTGACCCCATGTTCTTGAATTCGATGGTTCTCCAGTTCCTCTGTCCCGCTCATGGTTTGCCCTCAACAAACGTGGATCCAGTGCTCGACCGGCTGCTCGACTGTCATCGGGGTGTCGGGAGGGTGGGGGGCCGTTCATCATGCAGGAGGGGCTGGTGTGGTCGGAGGGGTGGGAGAGGCTACGAGCCAGGCGAACAGGTTTGAGAACCTTCATCGTTGCATCGCGGAACTTATGCTCGGATGCGGATATGATGGTTCCACGTTTGGAAGCATCATCAATTAGAGCACCCCAATCACTCTGATCCTAAATGCATGCAAACACACACACACACACACACACACACACACACACAAGAAGATATAAAAATTGAAAACAAATGAATGAATTGCAGGGCGGCACGGTTCTCCTCTCAGCGCTAGGGATTCCCGGTTCGAATCCCCATCTGGGTGGAGTTTCCATATTCTCCCTGTGTCCACGTGGGTTTCCTCTGGGTTCTCCGGTTTCCTCCCACAGTCCAAAAACATGGATCAAGTCAATTGAGTTCTCCAAATTGCCCCCTATAGAGTGTGTGTCTGTGAGTGTGCCCAGCAATATATTGCCCCCCTGTCCTGGGTGTATCTGCCCAGCGCCTGAAACGTTCTCCCCTGGATGGGCATGGAGAACCCCCCTCCCCCCACGACCCTAATAGAGGACAAAGCAGAAGATAATGGATGAATGAATTGCAACTCGGCCAAAAATCAGCTCCTTAACAATTTTCGTGCAGAAATCTAATGACATCTGTCTAAAATGATAGAAATTAAATGAAAACTCTATTAGAACTCATTAAACATGTCTCTGATCTTTATTTACCCGGAGAGTGCGGATGTGTCCCAGGATGAACAGACTGAACTTGGCTCTGGTGATGGTCACATTCATCCGCTGACGATTTCCCACAAAACTAAAAGCAAAAACAAGGTGAGATTTTAAAGACAGTGTTATAGTACACACGTGTGCATACACACACACACACACACACACACACACATTACCCTATCGAGCCGTTTTCACCACTCGCTCTCACACAGGACACGATGATGCACTCCATTTCACGACCCTGGAAGCCGTCCACGGTGTCGACTTCCACTCTGAAAACGAAAAAAATAAAAAAATCAATGTATAATTTAAAATAATGATTATAGTGCAATAAACATGTTTCGGTCTCACTGTCGAACAATGCCCTCCTTGTTCAATGCTTCCAATATGCGCCGTTTTTGGGCATTGTATGGCGTGATGATGCCGATGCGCATCGGTGGCATCTCCCCGCGTTCCAAAAGCAACTTCACCAGCAGCAGCACCAACTTCACCTCCTTATGGTTACTGAAGGAACTGCAAAATCAAAACCAGCTCAGACTTCTGCGGTCGCTACGTGAACACGTCCCACCAAGAGACCCACCCCTCCTCAACCACCCATCAACATGCTGAATCAACTTACTCTCCTTCTTTATTCTCTTGTCCATCAGACACATCGAACACTCTGTAGGGTTCAAATGGCCAGGTGGCCGAACATCGCTTCTGCGCCATTTCACTGTGAAAGAAGAGACACGCTGATTACGTTCCAATTTCCAAACACCGAGCCCAAATCCTGCAACTATTACCACCCAGTTTAAATCAGCCAATGGTGGGGTGGAGAAATGAGCTGGATATCTTCCTGCCCAGAGTAACATTGAACAAATCGTGGTGGTGCAGCAATCATCAACTATTCATCCATCCATTATCTTCTGTTTTATCCTCTACTTGGGTCGCGGTGGGTTCCCCATGCCCATCCAGGGGGGAAAGTCTCGGACGCTGGGCAGATACACCCAGGACAGGGCAATCTATCGGTGGGCACACACTCACTCACACACACACTCTGTATGGGGCAATTTGGAGAACTCAATTGACTTGATTCATGTTTTTGGACTGTGGGAGGAAACCGGAGAACCCGGAGGAAACCCACACGGACACGGGGAGGACATGGAAACTCCACCCAGATTGGGATTCAAACCAGAAATCCCTAGCACTGAGAGGAGAACGTGCTGAACCACTAAGCCACCGTGCTGCCCCATCAACTGTTCATAATAAATTAAAATGAAATGACAATCGTGATGAAGGTGGATTAAGAAAAGCAAATTAAATACAAACATCACATCTCACCAGTCACTTTTCAGGTTATTCTCATATATGTATTTCGAGGGGAACTCGCAGATGTCCGGATGCATGCGGTACTGGACGCTTAGGAAGACGCTACACGGGGTGCTGATGCTCGAGCGATGAAGATGCTTCCACACACGGGCCATCAGGGACTGATCGTATCGCAGGTCTTTTGCTTTCTATAGAACATACAGAGCAAGAAATATTTATGATGATGCATCGTGGTAAAAAAAAAAAAAAAAAAAAACTAAAACACTCTACAGTATTCTATTCTAAAATACATTTAAAATAAAAATGTGAAATAAATACATTAATTGCAAAATAGAATCAGCTCCGCTTGTTTCATACTTCTGGACGAGTGTAGAAAAGTGTAAATGTCTCGTCAGGTTTTTGAAGCATGTTACCTGAGAAACCACGGTGGGTGGAAGCTGCGCCGGGTCTCCCACCAGAATCAGAGAGGGGCATTTAAATAAGAGTGGAATCAGGGTCTCGGTTTCTTTAGCCTGTCCCGCCTGTCAGGACAAACACAATCATTTTACACTTTGCACCATGTGAATAAAAAAAATTACATTTGCTCGTTTATTGGACGCTTTTACCCAAAGCGACTGACAAGGTGAGCACAGGGTTCATCACAACATCCCTGGAGCAATGAGGGTTAGGGGTCTTGCTCAAGGACCCACACTGGTAACTTCAGTGGACCTGGGATTTGAACCACCAACCTTTAGGATGATAGCCCAACGCCCTGACCACTGAGCTACTACGCCCCCTAATCATAATCAATCACCAAAATCACCACGCCCCAAAAATCCTAATCATCAATCCCCTCCCCACCCCACACACAGCGAACAGCTGGGATTTTCCCCAATAATCCATTAACACCACGTTGCCAATCAAATGTGATGGAATGGCAGAGAGAGTGGCATTTGTGGAAATCCAAAATCATTCATTCATTCATTCATCATCTCCCGCTTTAACCTCTATTTGGGTCGCGATGGGGTTCCCCATGCCCATCCAGGAGAGAACACCCAGGACAGGGCGCCAATCCATCGCTGGACACACACTCACTCACACAGACACACTCTATAGGGGGTAATTTTGAGAATTCAATTAACTTGATTTATGTTTTTGGACTGTGAGAGGAAACCGGAGAACCCGGAGGAGACCCACACAGACACGGGGAGAACATGGAAACTCCACCCAGATGGGGATTTGAACCGGGAATCCCTAGTGCTGAGAGGAGAACGTGCTAAACCACTAAGCCAGCGTGCCGCCAATCCGAAATCAACCGCTTCAAATCAATAACGAGGTGTAAACCCAAGAGTCATCAGAACTCACCTCGTCTATGATGACGCAGCTAAAGGG
This sequence comes from Corydoras maculifer, assembly GCA_019802435.1. Lineage (NCBI taxonomy): Eukaryota > Metazoa > Chordata > Actinopteri > Siluriformes > Callichthyidae > Corydoras > Corydoras maculifer. The sequence goes on along the minus strand of JAFMOD010001064.1, from coordinate 20,195 downwards.
CTCGTACCCGAGGCGACGGAAGGCCGATTCGAGGACCATGCTGCCGCTCGTGCTTAAAGTGCAGCAGATCACATGGGCGTCGTGAAGCAGGCGAGCCTGGATGTCCTGGCGTTTCTCACGGCGCTACAGAGAGGAGACGGTGAGCCTTTAAGAGACTTTAGGAGAATGAAAATCTGTTTTTTAAAAACGTACCTCTTTTAACTGGCGAACAAGCCTCTCTCTTTCATTGCAGAATTCGAGCTTCTGGGCATTTAGCCTTTCAAACTGCAAGACAGACCGAGAGCTTAATCCTTCCACTGACCACAAAACATAGATTCTGAGATGAAACACAAAACGGAGATGAAATCTGCAGTATTTAGTTTTTTAATTCATGTTTCTGCAGTCGGCGGCACGGTGGCTTAGTGCTTTAGCATGTTCTCCTCTCAGCACTAGGGATTCCCGGTTCGAATCCCCGTCTGGGTGGAGTTTCCATGTTCTCCCCGTGTCCGCGTGGGTTTCCTCCGGGTTCTCTGGTTTCCTCCCACAGTCCAAAAACATGGATCAAGTCAATTGAATTCTCCAAATTGCCCCATATAGAGTGTGTGTGTGAGTGAGTGTGTGTCCAGCGATAGATTGGCGTCCTGTCCTAGGTGTATCTGCCCAGCGCCCGAAATGTTCTCCTCTGGATGGGGATGGAGACCCCCCCCCCCCCCGCGACTCTGATAGAGAATAAAGCGGGAGATAATGAATGAATGATTCTGCAGTCGAATATCACGGTGGATTCAGGTTTAAATCCCATTCTGGGTGGAGTGTGTATGTTCTCCCCATGTCCGCATGAGTTGCCTCTGGGTTCTCAAGGTTTCTCCCACAGTCCAAAAACATGGATTCAAGGTAAAGTGAATGCTCTAAATTGCCCCATCTAAAGTGCATTTGTGTGAGTGAGTGAGGGTGCCCAGCGATAGATCGGAGCCCTGTCCTGCCTGGTTCTGCCTAGTGCCTGAAACATTCTCCCCTGAATAGGCATGGGGTCCCCCCCCCGCCCCTCCCACGACCCTAGTAGAGGATTAAGCAGAAGATGATGAACGAATGAACGTTTATGCCGGACATGTTTAATAGTAAGAGAATAAATAAACGGATAAATAATAAGCACATGCATTTCTATACAGCAGAACATTACAGGTTAGAGACATCCAGCTGAAGCTGATCTTAGGTATTAACAGAAGTCCTGTCTCAGCTAAACGAGTTTCAGTGAGGGCCAGACAACGGCAGCATGTCAGTAAGATATGCAGGAGATAAACCGGGGGGTTTAAACGTTATTAGCCGGACATAGAAATCAATGATGCTGTGTAAATGGGGGAATGAAAAGGAGGAGTAAGTGTAAACGTTCTGGGTTTAAACTGCAGCAAAAACTTTTTTTTAAAGTCTTCATTACACACCTCGCTCTGAACCTGACGAACAGTTTCACATCTCAATAACTGTAATAGCTTTCAGAGGCATGTTTAAGGTGGACTGTTCCATCTTATATCCAACCTCTGATGAATAAACTATGTGGTACCTCTGCCGGCGGCGCCGTGGCTTAGTGGTTTGGCACGTTCTCCTCTCAGCACTAGGGATTCCCAGTTCGAATCCCAATCTGGGTGGAGTTTCCATGTTCTCTCCTTGTCCGTGTGGGTTTCCTCCGGGTTCTCCGGTTTCCTCCCACAGTCCAAAAACATGGATCAAGTCAATGGAGTTCTCTAAATTGCCCCATATAGAGTTGTGTGTGTGTGTGTGTGTGTGAGCCAAGCAATAGATTGGCGTCCTGTCGTGGGTGTATCTGCCCAGCGCCCGAAATGTTCTCCCCTGGATGGAGGAACCCCCCCGCGCAACCCTAATATAGGATAAAGCGGAAGATAATGGATGGATGGATGGTACCTCTGCCATGTTCTTGTCATGTTTCATCTTGGCACATTGTTGAGAGAGTCTCTCGATTTTCTGGCTCAGTTCCTCTTTCTTGCTCCAAACATCGATGTCGTGCCTCTGCTGGGCTTTCTCTGCACATCAACACAGTGCGTCAGGATCCGAAAATGCAGGAATAAATCGCGCAGGTCGGCAAAACCCACCGCGCAGCCAAACTACATCTAGAATTGGATTTGCAGTTGCGGTCCGGAATATTTAGGAATTGTGTGTTTATGTAGATTTTCATGAAGAGAATACTTATATGCTCAGGGTTCGCACCCATTCTGTTTTTGATCTGACTGTCAAGGCTGAAGAGTTTCAGATCTTTGGAGATGGTCCTCTCATTTCCCAGGCGCACTAGGTTAATATCGCCGGAGTTTCCTTAAAAAGAACAAAAAAAAACAGCATTTTAATAAAGCAGTATTTAAATTTCCAAACATTTTTTTTCCTTTATGTAATATTCCGGAATATCCACTTTATTGTGTCAGCGTTTTAAAAATGTTCACTCTCTCGTGGGATGTGCAGCAAGTTTAAAGCATCTCATTTCATTTAGAAAGGCCTTCGGTGAAATTACGTTTGTTTGTAGGAGCATGTTCTCTGCCAGTGTACGCAAACCTTGGGGAAACCTTTTGTCCCGGCACTTTTCTTTGAAGAGGAGAATGATTTTCTTCATCAAGTTGTCTATAGCAGCGTTGGACGGAGCACAGACCAGAATACGCGTCCTGCGAGACTTGGCATATCTGTTCACTGCAGTGCTGCTGCTGTCCTGAGTTTATAGAGCAAACAGAACAATAAAACAACCATAAAGTACATAACTCCATATGTAAAAACGAAAGACTTAAATACTTAAAACATTAAGTTTCCTTTTCTATACAAATCCAAAAAATAAAAACGAAATGCAATTGTATATGAGAGAGAGAGAGAGAGAGAGAGACATACAGTCAGGAGTTTGTGCAGAAGTCCAACTATTGTTTTGGATTTCCCGGTTCCTGGAGGTCCATGGATTAATAGAACCTTTGGGTTCCTTGTCGGTTTCTTCACCATTGCAACGCCGTAGCCAATGGCTTTTATTTGGTCTTTATTGTACTCCTGAAAAAAAAAAATTATTAATAAGACTTTAAGACTTTTTTTTTTTTTAGCAATTAACGGTTAAGGCATCTGCCCACTGGAAGTCGTGCCAAAGATAGAAGTTTGTTAACAGGACGTTTTAAATCTTTATATAATTTACGCCCAACATGGTCTTAAATTTTTAAGGAGGGACAGAAGAGTGAAGGAACGTAAAGTCAAGCTGCCTCCTAAAAACATGCAAATAATGAGATTAGAGTCCCAGCTGCCTCGTTAAACGATCTATAAAATGCTGTTACACTAAACTAAACCAGAGAGGAGCTGGGCTGGACGCCCGAAACGAGGAACCTGCGCCAGGAAAGAGGGCAAGACCAGCAGCGAGGTCATGGCGCCCTCTAGTGGACACATTAAACAGAGGCCGTAACAGGCACAAGACATCCGATTCAATGAACAACAAATTAAAATCACTTTCTTAGTAAATGGCTTTGAAAAAACAGACATTTGCAGAAATAAATAAATAAATAATAAAAAAAATAAATCAACAGGCCAAGTCAATTTGAAACGTAATCAGTTTTTTGGGATAAAGAGTCAACTAAAACATTTTTGGATAATTAGTAAATACAAATACCTGATTGTAAAATCTGTAAGTTTTGTAAATCACTGCATTTTATTTCTACATTTTTATTTAAGTTATTTATTTCTATTATGGCGGCACGGTGGCTTAGTGGTTTAGCATGTTCTCCTCTCAGTGTTAGGGATTACCGGTTCGAGTCCCCATCTGGGTGGAGTTTCCATGTTCTCCCCGTGTCTGCGTGGATTTCCTCCGGGTTCTCCGGTTTCGTCCCACAGTCCAAAAACATGGATCAAGTCAATTGAATTCTCCAAATTGCCCCACATAGAGTGTGTGTGTGTGAGTGTGTGCCCAGCGATGGATCGGCACCCTGTCCTGGGTGTATCTTCCCAGCGCCCGAGACGTTCTCTCCTGGATGGGCATGGGGAACCCCCCCCCCGCGACCCTAATAGAGGATAAAGCGGGAGATAATGAATGAATGAATATTTTCATTATATATATATATATATATATATATATATATATATATATATATATATGTTCATATTTCTTTTTTATTTGATTTATTTAAATTTTTTGTTACTCATTTATCTTGTTTCTTTGTGTATATATGTATGTATAACATCATCGTGTGATGTTATGTTTAATAGGCAGTAAAAAAAAAAAATGAGGAAAAAAAAAGTACAAATTAATTATAAGTTTGAAACACCGGAGTCGACTGAGTTACAGTACTAATGTGAAGTGTAATGGTATAGAAGCCAATGTGTTAAAAGACATGCAGCACAAAACACTCCATTAAAAGTGACTCACAGGCATGTTGAGGCAGGGCAGGTTCTCCTGGCAGGGTGTAAAGAGCCTTATGTCTGATGTGAAGAGCAAGTGACCCATGAAATGTTCTCTTAATAAACACAACGCTCTAAATTCCCGTTGCGTACTGACCAAGGGACAAATCATCTCACAGCGTACCGACTGAGAGTTAATGGAGGACACGTTTCCCCGAGTCTGGATGGTAAGTTTTAAAGTTGAGCACTGACCTGGGGATGCACACATTAAAGTATTACAGCATCCAGACAGACTGATGATGTAAGAAATACTTTAATTATTAGTTCTTATGAAATACAATGAGGACAGGGTCCTAATAACTCCTGCATCTGCATGTCTACAACAGCATGTCTACATCAGGTTAATGTTTCTAATGATGGTTTAAAAGTGATTTTAAAATGTCACACGAGATGCTTTTATTAATTATGTTGTTATTTTATTAATTATTAAAACATACCTCCTCCATTACTGTACACACTGTACTTTGAAACCCAGCCAAAGTGGGCACTGATGCCAGGGGAGACGGGTTCGTATTTTGCATATGCACCAGAATTTTCTGGCAGCCACAGCAGAACAAGGTCATCCTCTTTCGGGTACAACTGCCTCATCTCCTGCTGTGGGCTCAGACATGCTACAAGAACCAAAAGACGGCATTACAATTATTACACAACCTTAAAGAAATAAAGACTATCCTTTTAGGAACCAAATCATTTTCTGCTTTTGCAGAAAATTTAGGCTCCCAAGATTTTATGGCCAATTCTTTTACAACAAAAACCCAGTTAAGTGTCCATCATTACTCAAGATTTATAATAAGTCAACCACAACTTTAAAGCACTATTATAATTTGGTGGAGGGCTTTTCAAATTTCCAGAAACGGAAGAAATTGATAAGACTGAGGACCAATCAGAGTCTCACGGTTACACCAGGAGTGTAGAGGCTGCCGCCCACGTACTGTAATATTTATGTAACAGTTATATGACAAACTTTTTAGTGTTCGTTAGGGCGGATCATGTTCAAAGGCATATGAATAAATAATCAAAGTACCTGTGAACTGCGCACTGGCGATGCGATTGCTGTACTCAAGTCCCGAAACACTGAGATCAAGATTATTTCTTTTAGAATTAACCCATTCATTAGCAATCTACAGAAAATAGAAATAAAATAAACTCGTACCAAAAGGAAAGTAGCACTTTGTGAAAGACGTTACATGTTCTGCATTAACTTGAGAACTTGAGAAATTTAACAGAAAGTTACGGAAAAAAAAAAAAAAAAAAAAGCTACTGTAATAACGACGTGGAAACAATTCAAGCTCACCTCTTCGAAAGCATTGTAGAGCAGAAGTGGGTACAGGGTATTGTAGTAGTCCTCGTAGCTTGAGAAACTTGTGGGGACTTCCCGGAGAGGAAGGTGACATAAGTCGTCCGGTGGTCCAAACATTTTGTAGTTGTCCAGCATGCGATACTCCCACTTCAAAACGGCACGTTTTAAATTGGCTGGATCAAACATCTGTGTATTCCCGTATCCCAAATTCTGATTGTCCGGTTTCTTTCTCACAGAGTTGGGTTCTGCCGGTCTGGAATATGGTTGGTAGTGAGGAGGATTGGATACTTGTTTTACAAGGTTAAACGAAACCGCTTTGGGGACTTGATTCGAAGCTTGCTGGGCAGGTCTCGCTTGGACAGACTGGCCAGATTCCCCTGAAGGTTTTTGAACAGAAGGTGCCAGCATAGCCGAAGATGGAGGTCGCACCACCCTAGACTTTGCAACATTTGCTGCGGATACAGGGTTGGGAGCCTTTTCGATCTCCAAGGCCAGGGAGGCACTCCGTGAGCTGGATGTGTAAACCTTTGTTGTTAAAGGCTTGGTTTTGTTTTGGGCTGCAGGTGGGATGTTGGGCTTTAAAAATATGTGGTTATGAGCTGAGGCAGCTGGAAGTGCTTTTTGGGAAACGTCGGCAAACGTTGGTTTATCTGAAACACTTACACCTGCGTCGTCAGAGATATTTGGTTGGATGTTCATTCCCACTGGGTCAGGTTTAAAAGACTCAATGCCAAAATCTTGCTCCATTTCTTCCATTTGGGAGCACAACTCCATGTCAGTGGGTTCATTCTGAGTAAGAGTCGTCCATTCGTCGTCACTGTCGTTGAAACTGCTTGGTTCCTTGGGGTCTGAATATGGAACTGAACCTTCATCGGGTTTAACAGCAGTGCTGCTGCTACTCTCAGGTGCAATGGTCCCAAACGATGCTTTACTTGATTGACGGGACCCATTATTTTCATTTTCCCAGGCAAGTCTTTCACTGGCAGTCCTGCGAGCTGGATCAGGTTGACTGCAGGGAAGTAACTCATCTTCATCTTCATCTTCACTGGACCCCTCGAGTTCTGAAGCAGTCTTTGGGTTGGGTTTGATTGGATGTACCAGACCCTTTGATTGTGCGGGCATTATGGTATGGAGAGGGACCGCTGCTGAAGTTGCTTTCTGGACCATTCCACGACTCTGTCTAAAGTACTGCATGTCTTGTGAGCCGAGTAACTTTTTTCCAACTTTCTCGGCGAGCTTCTGCTGAGGTTTGCTCATATGGCAGCCTTTCTTGACCCTCCGCTGCCGCTCAATGTGCATATTCTGGCCATGTGAACGCAACTCGCCCAAACAGTCTAAGGAGCGCTGAGAAAGATCAAAGGCTTTCCTTTGCTTCTTCCTTAACCCCAAACGCTCAGCGGGTGATTTTGGCTCAATGGGTTTACGGACTTTATTTGGTGGAACTATGGCAGGAGTGAGGAGTGGATGTGAGGAGGATGAGACAGAACCAGAAGATATTCTGGAAGAGCCGGGGATAGAAGGTGGACCAACAATGGGTGGCGAGGGAATTGTAGAAGAACTGGGTTTTTCTTGGTCATGGGATATAGTGGAGAGAAATCGTGTGTGTCGCCTGTTTTTTTGAACCAAGGCATCGATAAGAACGGGCTTTTTACTGGGACAAGGTCTTTTTCTATCTGCCAGAGAAACAGCAACTGTGGGTGGGCTTTTTAAAGGCACAGATTTAGGCTTGAAATCATCAACACTGCTCCTGGGTGGCTTCAACAGTTTTGGTATTGTTAGTGTCTGGATTGGAGTTGGTTTAGACATCTCCTTCTCGACTTGGCGACAGGCCGCGATGACATCCTTTTCTCGGACAGGCTGGGTCTCAGACAAAGTTGAGGGGTGAGCTTTTACATCATCAATGCTTGGTCCCAATTTAGGCTTCTTAGTAACAATTGGACAGTCAGCATGAGCGTCCTGCCAAACAGAAGCCACATCCTCTTGGGTTTCAAACTCAAACACTTGGGATTCACTCAAGTCATCAAATTCCCGTCCAGGGCAGCCTTCCAAATTGAAATCTGAAGGCTCGTTTTCAGCTTTTCCAAGATGGCAGTCTTCTAGATTAAGCTCTTGAGCTTTTGTTCGAATTTCATCATCAGAAATTGTGATGATGTCAGAGTTGTGGCCCATCTTTGCAATCTTAGGTTTTTGAACCGATGTCTGTCCACTATCCGCATCTTTATCAGAATCACTTGTGGACATTGATCTTTTAAAGCATCGCCTTTGAACATGAAATGGCTCATCATCATCATCATCATCATCATTTCCACCGCCAAGAGCACCACCACCATCATCATCATCATCACTCAGCCAAATCCATCCCGTGCAATCTGACGTTCTGGTTTCGTGAGCAGTTGGAGAACCTGAATTTGATTCTGACACCGTTTTGGATGAGTCCAGATTCCTTTTTGTTATCTCTTGAATCTTAGAAATGTTTTGCTTATCATTTAATTTTGATTTGATCATCTGGATTTTTTTAAAGTCTGGCCTCATTACATTCAACTCCACAGAAGGTTTCAGTTCTGAGATTGGAATTGGACTCAAATCTTCCTTTTTGGCCAACACAATCTCCTCAAGGCCATCACAGAAATCTTTTTGAGGAGTTTCGTATTCCCACAGCGGTTCATCTTTAAAAATGGCATTGACAACAGAAGCATTACTTGGCCCAGCCACCATATCTTTGGTTTCTTGCCGCAGGGGAAATTCTGTTGTGGAATTTGAGTTAGGAGCCAGGTTTTTAGGTGGATCTGTCGGCGATGTGGGGAGCGTACGGTCGGACATCGCCTTCACGAGTTTGTTTAAGCAGTTCTGGAGGTCTTCTGAGTCGGACACAGAAAGCTTCCACTCTCCCGTGGGATTCACCTGCATGTGTCGGTTCAGAAGGTTGAGGAAGTGAGCAGATTCGGTGACCGTTCCTATTCGACCGCCTTCTCTTAACAAGGAGCGAATCAGCTTCATGCAAGCTTGCCTCATTGGACCTACACCAGACATCAGCGAGCGGTTCACATCAAAACTAGAGGTGGTTGAAGAAACTCGACAAGCGCCGGCTTTGAAATCTGTGATCTTCCCACTACAGGTATCAGCAGAAAGAGTGGCGCACTGAACCACCACCTCCACCCAAATGTGCGTGAAGAACACCAGCACGTCCATGCAGCCTCTGGCCAGATGCAACTCAACGATATAAACGAGGATCCGCACAAAGAACTCCGTGACCTTATCGCAGGTGTACGTCTGTCCGGAGAGTAGACGCTTGTTGAGATTTTTTTCCAAATAGTGGATGACCTCGCCAATGAAGAGGGTATGAAGCACGGTCAACTCCATGATGGAACGGACGAACGGAATGAACCAAAGAAAAGTGCTGCCGTACACGCGCATGCCCTGTCCCATCTCGGACTGTAGAACGTTCACCAGGCAGTTCATTTCCTCAAATATCAAATTGTTGCTGTTGTCCGTTTGGTTGACCAACCAATCAGAAGACTATAAAAAGGAAAAAACAACCAAAAAAACCATATAAAGCTCGGTGTATTTGCTTTGAAACTTTAAAGTATATAATTATTTCAGTTTAACTTTGTTCGTACTCTCTGTTTTCGCTCTTTAGCGTAACAGTCGTACACCATTTGACTGCATGTCACTGGGTCATCGTCGAGTTCTGGCTCCTTCTTTACACCGGGTCTGATTACAAATCAAACAGAATGACGAATCAATCATACAGACAAATAAAATCTCACTTACTTTTTTTTTTTAAACTATCCATAGAGCATTTATCCTTTATTCATTCATTATCTTCCGCTTTATCCTCTATTAGGGTCGCAGGGGGGTTCCCCATGCCCATCCAGGGGAGAATGTTTCCGGCGCTGGGCAGGACACCAATCTATCACTGGAAACACACTCTATATGGAGCAATTTGGAGAACTCAATTGACTTGATCCATGTTTTTGGACTGTGGGAGGAAACCGGAGAACCCGGAGGAAACCCACACGAACACGGGGAGAACGTGGAAACTCCAGCCAGATGGGGATTCGAACCGGGAATCCCTAGTGCTGAGAGGAGAACATGCTAAACCACTAAACCACCCCATAGCCGCCCTATAGTGCATTTATTGCGAGATAAAGTCCATCTCACCCAGCTGTTCTCTGCCGGATAGACTCTAATTCAGCCATGTAACAGGGAGCCTTAGCGATGGCTTTAAAAGCATCCAGGGGTTCAACTTGACCCCAGATCTTTGAGCCCAGCCGGTCCAGAATGATCATGAAACAGTGCAGCGCTGGCCAAAAGGAATTAGTTGCCAAATCTTCATCTGAAAAAAGAAATGGAATGATATTTCTCCATTAACCTGCAAATATCCACTTATTCATATGTAAGTATTTCAATAACAGCACAGAAAGGTAAGGATTTAATGGGACTCATTAATGAAGCACTGTACCCTTTTTACAGTCGAGCATGGTGTTAATGATGCACTGGGGAATGCAGGCCTGCTTGTCCGGCCCTAGAAACAAAGAGTCCATGGCCTGAGAGTCCAGCTGCATCAGTAACATGGAGATACCTAGAACACACATATTAAAAATGCCATTGCAAAAAGAGTCTACTCATTACATATTAAAGGATTTTTATGTTTTTTTTTACCGAGCCAGTAGTTTTTCTGGTTTTTGGAGTCGTACAGGTGAGGAGGAAGCCTCTGCATTCTGCCAGACCAGCAGCCTATGTGGTCATCTTCAGGGATGTCCAGTGTGATCCCAAGATCAATTACGTAGAACATGCAGGACAAAACCTCCTTCAGATCATAATAGCTGTCTATGTCCACCCGGCCCAAAGATCTAGCAGCATTAATAGCCCAGCGGCGTACCTGTACAGAGACGAAATAAGACAGAGACAGCAACCTTAGAGCAAAGACGGTGCGACATGAGCCGTGTTTAACATCATCACAGTTCAAACAAGCGATAAAGGAGCTACCTTTTCGTTGGGGTGCACCATTAGAAGGTAGATGCCTTGATATTTGTCATATAGCATCAGGGGGTGTTTCATTTCTTCCATTGTACACAAAGCATTCACCACCACATTACCTGCAAATGTGAGAAAAAGAGAAAGCGATGACATCACAAGTCTCTATACTTGATTTGTAATTAATGTAATTCCACAAACTACCAATTAAACATTTTGAAATTTAAAGTATTTAATATTTAAGTAAGGTGGCTTAGTGGTTTAGAACATTCATCTCTCCGCGCTAGGGATTCCCGGTTCGAATCCCCATCTGGGTGGAGTTTCCATGTTCTCCCCATGTCTGTGTGGGTTTCCTCCGGGTTCTCCGGTTTCCTCCCACAGTCCAAAAACATGGATCAAGTCAATTGAGTTCTCCAAATTGCCCCATATTGAGTGTGTGTGTGTGTGAGTGAGTGTGTGCCCAGTGATAGATTGCCCCCCTGTCCTGGGTGTATCTGCCCAGAGCCCGAAACGTTCTCCCCTTGATGGGCACGGGGAACCCCACCGCGACCCTAATGGATGAATGAATGAATAATATGAGTAAGCAGACTACAATTTCATTCACACCTTACATGTTAGCAGCACTGTATTTCTATAATGTGATGACTTTATATTTTACAATATAAAGAATGTGACCATGATGTCTGACTGTTTATATTTTATTGTCATTATCAGATCGTTAATAAACACAACCACACAGACAATTCTAATGAAGTGAGATCTGGTTTAATAATTGTACGAGCTCAGCTCAAGTTCAATTCTTGAGGTTTATTGTTTGTGAATGTCCTGTGTCACTGTAAACAATTCTATAATGCTAGAAGTGCTACATAAATTTAAATTGGATTGACCCAAGCCGAGAGTTTTTTATTCAACATAGCGTTACTCACAGAGCTCGCTGTGGCACAGCAGGTACGGGTATCTCAGCACCTCCTTAAGAGGAAAACTCAATTCGTTGTGAAAAACCTCTGGTGAAACCGCGTGTTCCAGACCGTCATCAATAAAACATTCCAGATCTTCTTTTCTAGCATTAAGTTTCTTTTTATTGAAAACTTTACACAGTCGATTCGTCTCCAACTCCCACAGTCGCTGAGAAGGACAACAACCGAAAGAAATAAATGCTCTCTTTCAGGTTTAGGCACTCACTATTATTTAAATTAAGACTTTTGCATTTGTCAAATCATCCAGTAGCAGTTACAGGTGATGCTGCTCAGAATTATGCAAAAAAAAATTATAAGAAAACATTTATGAGCGTCTGTGATTCTGACAAAAATTTCTAATGACCATAATTTTCCCAGGTAAAATTTTGAAATTTAATAAACTTCATAACTGTTTAATTACTGACAGCACCGTGAGAAAATAAGGCCTCATTTTGCTCTTTTTGTGTGTACCTTGTGAAGTTCGGGAACCCTCTCTCTGGCTTTGTGGTACTCCACAACACACTCAGGGCAGAACAGGAGGTCTTTATCTGCCCCCCGTATTTCTTCCTTTGTTAGTTTCCCAGTGCAATAGTCCTGCAGCAGGGCAACGACCTCGTTCTCATCCGACGTCATGCACCATCGACACGTCTCCATGATTCCCTTTGAAAAATAAAAGCAAAAAGTGTCAAAAACTCATGGTAAGCGTTATTAACGAGCACCAAAGTGAAATGATTTGATTGTAAGGAGGAAATAAAATCAAAATAACTCATTTAAACTTGCAATGATGTTTCCCAACAGAATGGACTCATGCCCTCATTGAAATCAGTTTGCTGCTGATCAGTTTCACATGTTTTGGTTTTGCTCTGAACTTTTTGGACAGAGGTGTTCACTACGCTGGGGCGGGCATTCGCCCCCTTCTCACCCAACCCCATGTCTGCACCATCACTGGCAAAGCAGAGAGTTGTGGCTGTTTCCACCTTATTGGCTAGACAGGCTTTTCATCCTGTTTTAGTGGAAACATGTGTTACCCCACCCCCCCACCTCAGCCATCATTTTTGGCTCCGTGACATCATTATGCACATTAACCTAAAAAACCTTGTTGTCTAAAAGTGTTCTTTTTAAAATGCATGATCTTCTCCACACTCTGTGTTTTGTAGTTATGAGTGAGGTCCAACTGACATGGAATACCCCCCCCCCTTATTTACTTTTTCTTTCTTTCTCCCTACATATGCTTTACAATTATTTATATATATATATATAAGGTTGATATAATATACCATTCAATAATTTATATTTTCTTATTGTTCATTTATTTTGTGTGTTGTGTGTGCGTGTGTGAGTGTGTGTGTGTGTGTGTGTGAATTCATGGAGAAAGTGTTGCTAATAAGTGTTTAGATCTTTCCATCTCCATCATTGTGTTCTGTACTGATGATCCCTTAAAGCTTAAATTGCAATAAAATGAAAGGTGAAAAAAAAAAACTACATTCAGATAAAAACTGTGCTGAAACAATCCTGCCGACTGACTCAGATTTACTAATTCTGCATCACTTGACTGAACACGGAGGACATGCAGGAGGACATGCAGGAGGACATGCAGGAGGACATGCAGGAGGACATGCAGGAGGACATGTTCACTCAGATTTATAAAGCAGCATTTAATAAGAAATGAAACTGAAAGTAAACACGACGCCCTGCGTGTTGAAGTGCGCAGCCTCAGGAAAAACAACAGATGATGGAGACAAAGATGCAAAGATGTGAAGATTGTCCGTCATGGCAGAGATGCTGGAACAGAGACGTAAAGACGTAACATATAATAATCAGGAAAGCGATGCAAAACAAAGTTACGCTTCGTATCTCCAGAATCTAAAGATCTAATAAGAAGTGTTTCTTCATTTTTTTATTTAAAATATATGTTTTTTTTTAAATCTCAAACTTTTGTAGCTGCAGGAGATTTAAATGTACATTTCTGATGATGAGGATTTCTGTTGAACTGAGCCCACTTCCACTTCCACTTCCACGCAGATCACTTTTTTAGTTTAATGTGATGGACTTTTTGTTTGTTTTCTCACAGCGCTGTATCGACAGTTTAAACGTGAACTACATTCAATAAACATGTAAATAATGAGAATTAAAAACACGTGGAAATCAGCAGACTGTTAGTGAACTTCAGACAGAGCTGGACACAGTTTACATCTTCAAAGCGGCGCGGCGGCGTCTTCAAAGCGCCGACAGGACGCGTTTCTTACCTCAAACTCGACTTCAAAGCATCTCTGTTTCTCTCTGTTTCTCTCTTTTTCTCTGTTTTCTCTCTGTTTCTCTCTTTTTCTCTGTTTCTCTCTTTTTCTCTGTTTTCTCTCTGTTTTCTCTCTTTCTCTGTTCGGTCGAGTTTAAGCCGCTAAAAGCTAACTAGCTGTGTTTTGGTTCGCGTGCTCTTCGGACGCATGCCGACGTCAGTGACGTCACAACTCGCGCCTCCCATCGCTGCGGCTACGGCGCATGCGCACTCACCAATCTCAGCGAGAATCGCTTTTGTTTCTCATAAATAACGGGTTTAAAAAAACAAACATTTCTTGTACGTGAATTATACGTTATAATAAAGCTCAGCATTTTAAAATGTATATTAAAATAAGATCTGAGCTGTTTTTTTTAAATATGCACGAAAGCAACTTTAAACTTTTTATTTTTCAAATAAAAACACATTTATTCGAACATTGCTGTTTTTCATTTCATTGAAAGAGATGAAAAGAAAACAGCCTGACCGAGACGTGTACACGCTTTTAATGAAATTTAAAATGTTAGTTACTTTCGGGAAACACTGAAGAACATCAATGTCAGAACTCTAAAAAGAACAGCATTGAATCAGAATAATAAATTCTGCATTTTTACAATTGTTTCACTTCATTCATCGAGTCGATCAGAGTTCTTCTTCCTTTACACAAAGCACATTACCTTTATAAGCAGGTGTCTGATATCTGAATCCAAAATCTTACCTGCTTGTCTCCTGTTTGTTGTCTTTTAAGCGAGTGATCAGCTCCTTAATGACCGTAGGATTCTTTACTGTGATATAAACTTAAAACTTATAAGACTTTTTGTCTTCAAAAACTAGTTTTTTTTCTTGTTTTTAAAAACTAGATTTCCTCCTTTATTAGTAATTTTTTATTAATGATAACACACAACAGTAATACAAGGTATAAAAGATTCAATGTATTTAATAAAAGGATCTTCTCCATAAAGGCTTTTCATCGTAATGGCCCTGATCAACGCGTCCAGCTGGCCTTTTATTCGATAGGTTTGCATTTTTTGTGTTGAACATCATCTTCAAGGCCATGACACAACGCAGTCGATACTGTTGATGAACAGTGTTTCATGTAAGAATAATTTAAACTACTTTTCCTCTCGTGCAGTCAGTTCGTGTGTCCTCTGTTTGGCGTCTCCGGCGTGTTCTTCGCTTTGGGTGGGTGGGTGGATGTGCGTGGGGCGGTGGGGGAGAAGTGTCCCCCTCATGTTTTTTGGCCTTTTATACTAAAGGTTTTCTTTGCATGTTTGGGTGACTTCTCTTTCGATGCACATCAAGGCCGAACAGAGAGGATCATTGATGTCATTGAAAATTTATTTTATTTAGCTTATTTTTTACTTACATTTATTCATACACAGTATTATATTGGTTTTATTTGTACATTACTAGCACCTTTGGAGTTGCACCCAAATTTCATTGCAATGAAAATAACAATGACCATAAAGGCGATTCTGATTCTGATGTCCCGGTTGAGATGAAGCCTTTACATTTAAGATTTTAAGAGTTGTAGGATTGATTCAGTGCAGCAGGTTAATCTCTGCAGGAGAAACTTCTTAACGTTGTTTAAAGGAACTATAACAGTGTCTGACTTAACATCCAGGTTCCTGCAGTCACCAGCTGAACCTTTAATACGCATATAAACGTGTAACAGTATTTTGTAACAGAAGCAAAACAAAGGAGAAACTGATCGGGGAAACTTTTATTAATATTCTGTTTGAGGGGAAAAAAACTCCCAACAACTCCAAATAAAAGTGCCTTTAAAATAAAGTAGCCTAAAACACACAGACAGGTCCTCAAGATTCACATCGGTTCGACTTTAATGAACCTGATTCAGCTAATGATTAAAGCCAAACCGTAAAATGTCTAAGTAAAAGAAAAAAAATCTATAAAAAACCCTTAACCAATGGAAACGGCACCGAGTGGGACTCATTTAGGACTTTAATGCATGTTTTCACATCGGCAGCGATGAAAACAAAAAAAGGTTTTTTGAGATATGTCAACAGAAACGGCTGAATAAGACTACAGTTCAACAGAAGCGCTTAAAACATGTTTTCATTTTGATGTTTTAAGTCACACCTCATTTCCTGTTCACTTCTGGAGCAAACACGTGTCCTGAAAGAGCTGCAACTGCACAATGCTGCAGCAACACGATGTAAAAACCATCAAAACATTTAACATAAAGAACCGCAACTAATTCTGCAGAGGTGAAGGTGCAGGGAAGAGCTGCCCTCATCCTGCCACGTTTGAGGCCCCAGGGCGAGTGCTTTGAGCCGTCAGTAGAGGTCGCTGTTGCAGAAGCACTGATTAAGTCTCTCCCTGAAACTAAGGGTACCACGATTCAACACTCGGTAACCATACTAAAAATGTCCTAAATAAAAAAAAAAACGTACTAAATACTCTGAAAAATAAGCCTTACTGCATTACTAAATCATAGTTGTTTTTTTTTTTACAAAAGTAAAACAAATTGTTTCACAGTTTGTGCCGATTTATCAGTCACACCGTGTGCAATATATACGGCAGGGACGTATTTAAATACAGGTGTAAATGTTGCCATGACAATTCAGAGCACCTACGATTTATCTGAATTAGAACGTTTGTCCTGTGTATTCCAAAACACTTATAATTGTTACAAAACTCTTCATAGTTATTAGGCAGGTTTGACTGCATCTAGCTGTTAGGGTTTAATATCCAAACATAATTCCACAATGTTTTTGTGCATAACCTGTTGTAAATGGTTTTGCTCACTGGTTTATTTTTTAAAAGTATTTCTATACTTAATTCTGACTTGATCAGACACATCTTCGTGATGTTACAAAATAAAAATCCATTGCTACCGGTGTAAACACAGGGAAGGAATGCCAAGCATCAGAAACATTTCTGATTAGTTGTCGGAAGCGAAGGCCAAATGCCAACGAATGGAAAAAAACAAAAAGGAAACATTCATTTACTTTGATGGAACTAGTGTTACAAACAAAAAGTTTTCTTTACTTTCCTGTATTCACAAAGTGCAAATGATCTTAATTATTACATTACATTTCTAACGTATGGAAAATTCTTTTCACAATATAAGAATGTTGAAACAATATGTTTGCTACATTTCCCCCACCCTATTATTCACCCCTTACACTTTAAAAAAAAAAAAAAAAAAAAAAAAAAAAAAGGTCATGCCATCGGAAATCAGCTTTGTGTTTCACACACAGAAGAATCTTTCTCTCTCTGCCATTATAAAGCAGTTTCATTCAGGGTGAACATTCTCCTGGATTAATGGTTAAAATATAGAATGTTAAATAGCTTTGCCTCTTGTGCACATGCATGAAAAAGGAATGGAGGGGGGGGGGCTTCTCTGCACAGACTCCACCTTCATGAATCCTTTGTTTTTTTGTTCCGACTGAGAATAGGATGCCTTGACTGGGGGGTCAGTCCAGATGTTCATTCCTCAGTGTGTGAGAGAATGCAGGTAAAGGTTGAGAATGTGTGAGAGAGAGCGAGGTTTGTAGGTGACTGATTTCTGGTCCTTTTTTTTTGTCAGTATGAGATTCGGAGACAGTGGATCACTGAAGCTTCGTACCCAGCTTTCGTTGTCTGTTTCTGTTTTAACATCATAAATACAAAAACATTTATAAATCTATACACATACAATTTTTTTTACAGAAAGTAATTAAATTACTAATTATTAAATTTTTCATTAAAGTGAAAAGGTTCCCATCCACATATGCTCTTATTTAAAGTGTGTGAGCTGCTCATTTCTAAACTTAAGCTGCTTTAATGCCTCCCTTAAAACACTTATGTTTGTATATTAAGCACTGGATTAAAACTTTAATTTCTTGAAAACCTTTTACGGTATTAAAAGGTATTTATAAACTGACAAAAACAATATTCAGGAGCAGCAGAGATTCTATTCCCACCGAATTTGAAATTATTAGACATAGGAAACTGTTGGCGCCATCTTGTGGAAGCAAAGGTTAACAGAAAAAAAATCTATGATTACACAATTAATTACAATAGTACAAAAATACTTATACAAATTATTGTGCCCAAAATCAATTACAAACTGATCTGTCTTAAAACAATTAAAACGTAAAATTTTATTATAAAATAATTTTATTTGTTTTATAAAATGTTTATACTCAGAAGGATTTGATAGTGATTTATTTTATTTATTATATAAAACATTATGTTATGCATATATATATATATATATATATATATATATATATATATATATATATATATATATTTTTTTTTTTTTTTTTTTTTTTTTTTTTTTTTTTTGTACATATAAAAAAACTGGCCTACCTGGCTTCAGATCTTGTTACTGTGTATTCGAACCACAAAATGTTGGGAATGAGACTTGTATCTCTCACTAAGAAAAACTCTGAGATGGGCCTGTGTTAAAAAGAGCAAATATCAAATTTAAACTTTAAAATTAAATCTAAACACCAAACTTGAATTATATTTATGTTGAAATGTGATTTATAATTACCAAGCCGCTATTTTGGGGAATATTGGCGTCAGCACCTCCTGCGTGATGAAAAACCAGGCCACACCCACCACCATTCCAACCACGCCCCCATACATCACCTGTCTCCAGGTGTGGTAGAGAAGGTAAACTCTGAACACAAAAAAGACAGCTTGTAAACCTCTGAACCAGTGATGGTGACAAAGTTATAACAACAAACCTCACCTGCTGTATGACACACACAAAGCCACGCCTAATAAGATGATTGACAGCACATGTCTCCATAACAACTCCACACACCTAGCATTGTTTGTCTGATGCATTCTGCAAGAATAATGACATTTGGTACAAGATGAATTTTTAACAAAAATGTTAAAACGTGTACATCATTTCTGCTCAATATAATTTAATGAAATGAATGCTTTTAAGAAATGACAGTGAACTTACCTTAAATAAAGAAAAAGAAAAAAGTAAACAACAAAGAACCAGATGAACTGTGCGTGAGAGGACGGCATGCCGTACTCTGTCGTTACTGTGCTGTGGCCACCTGAAGTTTCCAAAAACACAAGAACAAAAAGAAAATATTCATGTTCATATAACATAACACACTAATATAATATTTTTATAAAGGGCTGGATGTGGCCTGGACCTGTAAAATACCCAGGTCTGTATTTAAATTCGGTGAGAGAAAGCTTGACTACACAGGGTTCCGTACCTCCACATGGGCGTGGCTCCTGCAGGATGTGTTTTAGAAGCCAGTTTAGCGCTTCGTTCACCACTAAACCACCAAAAAAAGAAATCTGAAACAGAAAGAGATTTTTTAACTTACAAAGATGTTGATTTTGACAATCCACATGTTCCAGGATCCAACATTTATTTATGTGTGTATAGTACCCTGATACTTAATACACTAGTGGTTTAATAGAACAGATTCTTCAAAACACACAGCAGCGTGTGTGTGTGCATTATGATGGAGAAGCCACGCATTATTATAACCAGTGTCTACGGTGTTGGCGTAAACAATTTTAGAGGTCAAGAAACTCACCGTGTGCAGCTCCCTTTTGAAGACAATAAGAGTCACAAAGCCGACCAAGATTGCTACAGGCAATAGGCTGGTGCATGCCAGTAGCTGCCCCACCAGATCACCTGTACGTGGGGCAAAAAAATGTTATGTGCACATCATAGTTTTCAGTTAAGTCTTGAATGTGGGTTTGTAAAAACATTTACAGGTGTAATCAGTGTACAGATACAAAATGAACCCAAAACATCAACGGCAAAATGACCAGGCAAACATCTTCTGCAGCCTCACACACCGTGCCCTCATTCTCTGTCCCATGACATTCTATTTTTACTGCGTCTGATTTTTTTCTTTTTAATAATGAGAACGATTACAACCTTGTGCTGAAAGCCACATGCTTTTATTATCCTGCCCACAAATGGCTCGAGTGTCTTATTGCTTTTACAAAACGCTTACACACTACAATAAACAAAAAACAAGGTTAAACTCAGAAAAGCAACAGCTGAAAGCAAAATCGTTAATAATCTGTTCTTCCGCGACGTAATCTAGTCCAGCTTTTTCAAGTGAAAACTGATCGGCTCGCTGTTTATATTAATAGGTATTTTATTATAAAAATCGTGTATTGCATATCACGTATCGATACGAGCGTTCAGAGGTGCGTGTTATTGTCAGTGATGTCATCGGCTGATCGGCTCAGCCAATCAGATTTAAGAGGGGGACGTAATGTAAAGGGTTGTAGTTTTGTGTGTGTGTGTGTGTGAGAGAGACAGAGAGAGAGAGAGAGAGAGAGAGAG
>JAFMOD010001063.1:5935-22857 GCA_019802435.1 Corydoras maculifer | reverse complement strand
TAGCTCCTTCGGGCTGGGCCCGGCCGGGCACCATGGGGAAGTGCCCGACCACCAGACGCTCGCTGACGAACCCCATCCCCGGGCCTGGCTCCAGGGTGGGGCCCCGATAACCCTATATCGGGCAGGGTACACGTGTTCTTGTTGTCTTTTTTCATAGGGGTTTTTTCGGACCACTCTTTGTCTGGCCTGTCACCTAGGACCAATTTGCCTTGGGAGACCCTGCCAGGGGCTTTTTGCCCAAGACAACATAGCTCCTAGGATCATTCAGGCACGCAAACTCCTCCACCACGGTAAGGTGGTGATCCAAGGAGGAGTATTTCACTTTTATTTTGTGTATTTCATGCTTTTTACATGTTGTCTGTGAATGTTGTGTGTGTTTGTGCATTTCCCACGTTTTTGTCCGCTTTTTATAAATTCTGCATATCTTCTGTTCGTTTAGCCTGTTTTTTAAACATTTTTCACGCTTATTTTGTGTATTTCATGCTTTTTACATGTTATCTTTAAATGTAGTGTGTTTTTGTGCATTTCCCACATTTTAGTCCGTTTTTCATAAATTCTGCACATTTTCTGTACATTTCACAGGTTTCCTGTGCAGGTAGTTTGTCTTTTAGAGGTATTTTGATAAGGAGCACCTGGACCTAGTAATCAGGAGAGTGTGAACGGTGATTGGATGAAACCAAAGCAGGTGTAGCAGTGGGTGTGTGTGGATCTGAAGTATGTGAAAGTGGGTGTGTGTGTATGCGTGACAGTTTGCATGTTATCTGTGAATTTCGTGTGTTTTTGTGCATTTGCCACTTTTTTGTCCGTTTTTCATGCATTTTGCATGTCTTCTGTACATTTACAGGGTTTCTGTTCGTTTATTTATTTTTTTTTAGACGTTTTTCACATTTATGTTGTGTATTTCATGCTTTTTACATAAATTCTGCACATTTTCTGTACATTTTAAAGGTTTCCTGTGCAGGTAGTGTGTTTTTACTATTATTTCGTGTATTTCATGCTTTTTACATGTTGTCTGTGAATTTTGTGTGTTTTTGTGCATTTTCCACGTTTTTGCCCCTGATAAGAAGCACCGGGACCTAGTAAAGGGTGAACGGTGATTGGATGAAACCAAAGCAGGTGTAGCAGTGGGTGTGGCTTGGATCTGAGATAGGAAAAACGTAGGAAAAAAGGATCTGAGATTAAAATGTAACCCTGTACATTTTGCAGGGTTCCTGTTCGTTTAGCGTGTTTTTTAGACGTTTTTCATGTTTATTTCGTGCTTTTTACATGTTTGTTATTGTGTATTCCCCACGTTTTTGCCCCTGATGAGGAGCACCTGGACCTAGTAATCAGGAGAGTGTGAACGGTGATTGGATGAAACCAAAGCAGGTGTAGCAGTGGGTGTGTGTGGATCTGAGGTATGTGAAAGTGGGTGTGCATGTATGCGTGACAGTTTGCATGTTATCTGTGAATTTCGTGTGTTTTTGTGCATTTACCTCGTTTTTGGTAGTGTGTTTTTAGACGTTTTTCACGTTTATTTTGTGTATTTCATGCTTTTTACATGTTGTATATGAATGTTGTGTGTTTTTGTGCATTTTCAACGTTTTTTCCCCTGTTAAGAAGCACCGGGACCTAGTAAAGGGTGAACGGTGATTGGATGAAACCAAAGCAGGTGTAGCAGTGGGTGTGGCTTGGATCTGAGATAGGAAAAACGTAGGAAAAAAGGATCTGAGATTAAAATGTAACCCTGTACATTTTGTAATGTACCTAGTAATCAGGAGAGTTTGAACGGTGATTGGATGAAACCAAAGCAGGTGTAGCAGTGGGTGTGTGTGGATCTGAGGTATGTGAAAGTGGGTGTGCGTGTATGCGTGGCAGTTTGCATGTTATCTGTGAATTTCGTTTGTTTTTGTGCATTTGCCTCGTTTTTGGTAGTGTGTTTTTAGACGTTTTTCACATTTATTTTGTGTATTTCATGCTTTTTACATGTTGTATATGAATGTAGCCTGTGTTTGTGCATTTCCCACGTTTTTGTCCGCTTTTCATAAATTCTGCATATCTTCTGCACATTTTACAGGTTTCCTGTGCAGGTAGTGTGTTTTTTAGATGTATTTCACTCTTATATTGTGTATTTCATGCTTTTTACATGTTTTCTGTGAATGTTGTGTGTTTTTGTGCATTTCCCATGTTTTAGTCTGTTTTTTCATAAATTCTGCACATTTTCTGTTTATGTCAAAGGTTACTGTGCAGGTATTGTGTTAGAGGTATTTCAACATTATTTCGTGTATTTCATGCTTTTTACATGTTGTCTGTGAATGTTGTGTGTTTTTGTGCATTTTCCACGTTTTTGCCCCTGATAAGGAGCACCTGGACATAGTAATCAGGAGAGGATGAACGGTGATGGGATGAAACCAAAGCAGGTGTAGCAGTGGGTGTGGCTTGGATCTAAGGTAGGAAAAACGTAGGAAAAAAGGACTTGATTTTAAAATGTAACCCTGTACATTTTGCAGGGTTCCTGTTCGTTTAGCGTGTTTTTTAGACGTTTTTCATGCTTATTTTGTGTATTTCATGCTTTTTACATGTTGTCTGTGAATGTTGTTTGTTTTTGTGCATTTCCCACGTTTTTGCCCCTGATGAGGAGCACCTGGACGTAGTAATCAGGAGAGTGTGAACGGTGATTGGATGAAACCAAAGCAGGTGTAGCAGTGGGTGTGTGTGGATCTGAGGTATGTGAAAGTGGGTGTGCATGTATGCGTGACAGTTTGCATGTTATCTGTGAATTTCGTGTGTTTTTGTGCATTTACCTCGTTTTTGATAGTGTGTTTTTTAGACGTTTACCTTGACCTAGTAATCAGGAGAGGGTAAACCGTGATTGGATTGGACGGTGATTGGATGAAACCAAAGCAGGTCTAGCAGTGGGTGTGGCTTGGATCTGAAGTATGTGAAAGTGGGTGTGCGTGTATGCGTGACAGTTTGCTTGTTATCTGTGAATTTTGAGGGTTTTTTTGTGCATTTGCCACGTTTTTGTCCGTTTTTCATGCATTTTGCATGTCTTCTGTACATTTTACAGGTTTCCTATGCAGGTAGTGTGTTTTTTAGACGTATTTCACTCTTATTTTGTGTATTTCATGCTTTTTACATGTTGTCTGTGAATGTAGTGTGTGTTTGTGCGTTTTCCACGTTTTTGTCCGCTTATCTGCATATCTTCTGTTTGTTTAGCGTGGTTTTTTTTTTACAGGTATTTCACTCATATTTTGTGTATTAAACAAAACAAACAGTTAAACAATCATGTAAAACCCTTTTCCAATTTCGTCCAGACTGTTTGAGCCCATAAAGTGATTTTTCCAGCTTATAGACTATACCCTCTTTTTCTTGGTAACCCTCTAGCGGCTTGATGTAGATTTCGTAGTCGATTGGGGCGTGTAAGAACGCAGTTTTCACGTCCATTTGGTGGACCAGTAAATTTTCCTGCACTGCCTTTTGTAGCACAATTCTTACGCTTGTTAAATCTGCAGTTGGTGAAAACTTTTCCCCATAACCTATTCCCATTTTCTGGCTATAGCCCTTGGCGACAAATCGAGCCTTGTATTGGTCATTTCCATCCACACCATACTTGATTGTATAAACCCACCTACCCCCCACTGGTTTCTTGCCCACAGGTAGTGTTGTCGGGGTAAAGGTTTTATTCTCACTTAGAAACTGGATTTCCTTATCCATTGTTTTTCTCCATTCGTTTGAATTGTCTGAGTGCATTGCTTCCTCATAATTCTGTGGAATACCACAAATTGCTCTGCAGCAGTGGTCTACCGTGACATGCATCCCGTCACTATCATTGTTTTTGGTTACATAGTCACCTAGGTAATTTGGTGCCCTCTTTTCTCTAATTGGATACCGCCTACTTTTAGGATCAATGTTTGTAACGCTCTCAATTTCATTTGGTTCAGTAGACTCATTTGCTGCTTTTGGACTATCACAACATAGACTTTTACCGGGCTCATTTGGCTCTGGAGCCTTTTCTGCACTCTTGTTGACCCCCTGTGTCCCACTAGTCCTGACTCTTAGTCCCACACTGTCAACATTTAGATCTGGTTCACATGTCTGAGTTTGTTTTTCCGCAGCTGTTTTTTTTCCGCACCAGCCTGTGTTTTTGCACTTTGTTCGTATCTGGGTGATATACCAAATACGCTGGCCTGTTCTTGTCGTACCCTACAAAACGCCCCTGTTCGCATCTGGAGGCAAGTTTTCCCTTTTCCAGTTTGTAAGTGTAGCAAACAGACCCGAATCTTTGCATTCTGGACACATTGGGCCTTTTGTTTGTCAACAACTCATAAGGAGTCAGCCCTGTGCGCTTATTGAAGCATCTGTTGCGTACCATTGCTGCCGTTTGTATTGCATAGTGCCATAGGTGTTTTGGTAACTCGCATTCAATTAGCATGCACCTGCCCATCTCGAAAAGAGTACGCCACCCACGTTCAGCAGTCCCATTTTGGTGCGAGGAGTACGGAGCTGTCGTTTCATGCCTAATTTTGTTTTTCCTTAGCAGCGTCTGGAAATCACCACACGTGAACTCAGTTCCATTATCGGATCTGATGCACTTCACTTTCCCATAAGGGGATACATTTGCAAGGAACTTCTCAGTTTTGTGCACTGCGTTGATGATGTGGGATGTGGCTCCAGTGTCCACCATCAGGCCCCTCTCCTGCACGGTGTGCGCAGGCTGCTGCTGGACACTGGCCCCTCCATCTGCCATCTTAAACGCGAAGTCCATGACCTCAACATTTTCCGAAACTTTGCTCATGCCGTCACTTTTGTCTCTGTCTTTGTCTTTTCGCCTGCATGTCGCGTCCCTGTGCGTGTCATTCTTGCAAACACTACACCAGGTCTTCTGTCGACACGCTCTCGCTCGATGCCCTTTTTTGCCGCACTTGAAGCACACCATCTCACTGTCGCTCAGTTCAACTGCGCTAGCTTTGGGAGTTCGCCGTCCGGTTCTCCCCTGGGTTTTCATCACGCTGTCTTTGGACTCGGTTGTTCTGATGTTCTCAGTCTCTTCGAAACTCCGCAGTTTGGTCTTAAAATCTGCAAACGTGATGTTCTCGTACATGTGCGCCACATGAATTGCGAATGGCTTAAAGCTCTCTGGCAATCCCTTCAACACCATAGCCACTAGCAAATCGTCCCTCAGCGTTTCTCCTGCGCTTCTAAGGGCAGTTATGGCAGTCTCTGCTCTAATGATATAGTCGATCACATTTTCGTCGTTGGACTTCTGCAGTGAGGTCAGCGTGGTGTACAATTTAATTATTCGAGGCTTTCCCGTCCCTGCATAATACTCTCTCAGAATCTTTAATGCTTTTCTGCCATCATTTTGCGCATCTCTCATTACCAGAGACAGACTCTTGTCATCTAGCATCTAGAAACTTTCCAGAAGATTCCTCGAGGTTCAGTTCTCCTGGTCAGTGTCCGCTTGCTACAATAGTCCTTTATTCACAGTATTCCTCGTTGGTTCTTGAAGATATTGTCAGTCCTTTCATCGTCGTTGTTGTCCCATTATCATTGTAGTCCTCTCGTTGTCTTCAATAGCAGCTCTTTCGTCGTCCTCAGCAGTTCTTTCGTCGTCATCAGTAGTTCTTTCATCGTCATTGGAAAGCAGCACCCTTGTTGTCTTCAGTTCCTGAAAGCAGAATTAATACCACCTCTATACAACACTAAATAGGTCTGTCGACACCTCTAAAGAAGCATCCTCTTCTTGCTCCAGGGACTGGTCCCTGGTCACACCGAGGATCAGCATCCTCACCGCAGATCCATCCTGTTCACCACTCACTCCTCGGTTCACTACCCCTACAACAAACTTTTCAATCAATGTCCTCAGGCAAGGCACACAACAACATCCACAAACTATTAGGATCGTACATCCAACACTAACCGATACAAACAAACTCACAATTACCTCTTTCCATGATCCGAACATTTGTCGAACAATTTAGTCCACCTGTTATCAATACCTGAGTTCTCTTTCCACTTTTTGGACAATGCTTTTAACCCATCTAACGCTCTAGACACACTCCCATCAGGTACAGTATTATTCGGAATAAACGTACAGCAAGATGTTCCTATGATTTCACACACACCCCCTTTTTCTGCCAATAACATATCTAAGGCCATTCTATTTTGAATTGCCATTAGGGAAGTTTTGTCTAACTGATCCCTAATGCCTTCAATTGCCTGAATACTAAAATTAACGAATCTCTGTTGATTATAATACAAGTAATTTATCCAATTCACGTTCTTGTTAACCGTAGACCACCAAAATAGAACACTGCAGCTATTTGGTTTCTTGCCTTAAACTCATCCGGCACCCCCCTTGGTACCCCTATACCATTAATCCAAACAGTTTTCTCGAAGGATCCACCCGGCTTCAATTCTTGGCTGTATCGGTGGTGGTCCACATGATTTCCCAGAATGTCTGCAGCGTCGTCAACACTATGCTGTTTATAGATCTTAAAAGGCATGATTAAATACACCAGTGTACATTCTCCATACCACTCACCAACCAGTTGTCTTCTGATCTTCATGTCACCACACAACCAAACCAAGTCAGCTCTCGACACTGGTTCATTATCATTTTAGGAGAGACACCTTTATTATCTTTTACCTTAATGACCTCCTCACACCATCCCTCATGAAAGTCTTTTTGGTCCATACCTTTTCCGCTGTTGGACTTAAAGCACGTGTAGTTACCTTTATACGCTTTAACATTACGAGGAGTTGGTTGATCAGTCACCAGATAGGATTGAGAATGATTTTTACAGCCTACTGGATCAGAGGTTTGAAAGATGTTTAACAGACAGGTCCAATCACTAGATTTTACCGGATAAGTAGCTAAATCAGGTTTAGCTGCGGCACAGACGAAACAATTGTTAATTTTAATAGTGTCTACCGTGTATTTTATCCACTCTAACCACTTATTAGGTTCATCATATCCTGTTTCAATAGCTAATTGATCCGTCCAGGATATAGATTGACTGCCTATTGCAACCACCGGTTTTGCATTAATTTCAATTATTGATTTTGGAATAGATTGGGTCTTCGTGTAGTTTGGAGCTGAGGAAATGCATACTAATCCCAAAGCATTCCTACCTTCCAAATCGACCCCTATAGTAAAATTTAAACCCACCTGTTCGTTATACCCATACTTACTCAATTGCGGCAAAGTTAAAACAATTTGATCATTTCTACGATGTAATTTAGTTTCAATAAGTGGTTTATCTAATTGCTCTGCCGACTTCCATATTGTTTTAGTCATTAGATATTCCCTGGTATAACGTGCTGCATATTTTGGAAATGAATGTGTAAATACAAAACTCCAGTCTGTACAGAAAGCCGACCTTCATTCTGGGAGATTACGCGTGCTGTACATATTCCCAATCCATAAACATCCATACACATCATGGTTTTTAAACCATTTCCCACTGGTTCTACAGTTGATTACTGTGCATAGATCAAACATCACTACATTAGGCTGGTGATAATTTACCTTAACATCTAAACAGTTGCTTGCTCTTACTGACCTTCTGACCCCATTATTTGCATGACCTTTAACAGAGTGCTGGTTTGACTCCATTTGCTCCATTCCTGAATCCACTGAAAGGGTTATGATTGACATAAACATAATGATTGCCATTGTTATGGCCTTGGTTTTGCACCACAGCATCCTCAAGGCTTCCGAGATTGACAGCTGATGAATTAATAGACGTTAGTAAAGTTTCACCACTATTGAGGAGCGCCGACTGCCTTCTCTGGAACCTATACATGCAAATCTCGTTCGATCTCTGCCAAGGTTCTAGAAGGTGGTTCTGCTGGAGCACAGTGAGTTAGGTGATACCAGATGTTACCTTTCTTCCCTTTTACACGCACAGCATGTGAGGTGGCTTCCGTCACCTCCCAAGGTCCTGTCCACCTTGCTTGATCCCACTTTCTTTTGTGCACCTTAATTTTATCCCACTGTCCAGGCTCTATCTTTGGCAGTGGCTGGTGTTCTTCACCTCCGTCCTCTGCTGGATCTCTCTGTGCAGCCTGTGAAGGAATACTGGCAATAAATTTAGTTAGAGCATCCATATAGCTGTCCAATTCTTCATTCCACAAATCTAACATTTTCCCAACAACTCTATCACGAGGTGGCCCTGGCATGGGTCGCCCCTTTAACAGTTGGTGAGGTGAATAATGGGTATCTCTTCTAGGAGAGCTCCGCATAGACATGAGCACCAATGGTAGTGCTTCAATCCAATCCATTTTTGACTTGTAGCAGGCCTTAGCCAATTTGGCCTTAATTGTTTGGTTAGCTCTTTCAACCAATCCCTGGGAACTGGGATGATAGCCTGATCCAAATCTGTGTGTAATGCCTAAGGCTTTTTCCACTTCATGCAAATGTTTGTTGCTAAAATGTGTTCCGTTGTCTGACCTGATTATGGTAGGTACACCATATCTAGGAATCAATTCAGTTTTAAGCCATTTCACTACAGTTTTGGCATCTTCACGCCTGGCAGGTATAGATAGCTTCAATCCACCTGGTGTACCTGTCAACCATTACCAACAGATCGCGAAACCCTCTTACCACCCGGTCTGGTCCATATCGGTAAAGTCAATGCAAATTTCCTTGAATGGTGCATCCAGGTACTGGAAAGACTCCTGCCTTTAATTTGTATGTTGGAGTTGGATTATTCTCCCTGTGCAGGTTTTCCATAACTTTTGTGCCCTTCTTAAAAACTTACCTCCCTCTTCCCCTTTATTTAAAACTATGCCATCTAAGGCCTGTAAATTTTTCTGTTTTGGGAATGCACTACGCAATTGATCCCAAATTTTTCCCCTATGTCCCGAAAAAGGTGTGCGTGAATGCAAAGTATCAGTACATGCTGTCATTTCAACACTCTTAAAAGGCTCACTATAGTCCATCCTCAACATAATTGCTCTGAGATCACCCAAACACAAGTTGTTGCTGTCTGAATCTCAAACTCATCAATCCATGGTTGTGCACCTTTAACTAAAGGAGATAAGTGATTTACCAGTGACTGCATATCCCTATGTGACCAAGGAATAAATATTGGATCACCCTGTCCAACTGTTTCTATCAAAGGGAACTGATGGGCAACTACTTTACCACTTCTCAGTGTGATTGGAGTTGAAACATCCCCAGCTGGGAGTTCATATTCCATTTTGTCCCTAATATAATCTGTCTCCATCATAACCATAGGAGCACTATTTGGAGTGGGAGTTTGCGTAACTGTGGCAGGAGCCATTGCTTCACCTGCAGGTTTAAGCTGTATTAAATCCTGACGTCATACAGAGTGGCTTACTAAATCACTATTGGGTGTTTGAGGGGCAATTAGGATATGTTCACTATCAGGGTGTGAACTTGGAGATGCTGACCCCGACTGATGATCAGCTTCACAAGCTTTGGGAGGACCCTGAGCATAAACAGATGGACCACTGACTGTTAAATGATGCCCTGTAATACTCACATACTGTGGAAGGGAGTGGACATTGCTCAAACTTGAATCACTGCTACTGACAACAACATTACCCACACTGGGTACACCAGCTGTATCCACACTACTTCTATTCAAGCCACTAGATTGCCCATGTTCAGAATTAGAACTTAAATTTTGTTTACTTAGCCAGTAGAGTTCCTTAATGTTTTCTTCTACCTGTTCCTGTTTATCTAAACTATGTAAAAGAGCAGTTTTAATATTATCTAAGTCTTTGGAAGTAACCCGCATTTGACCACTGGTTACTGTCATTAAATATGGATCCTGTTCACATAATGGAAATAGATGCCTTCTCTCTATTTTTTCCCTATCACTGGAGTGTGGATGCATAACTTTGGGTCTGGCGCCATCTACTGACGTACCCTGTAATGACGCATCCCCAACTTGTGACTTTTTCTTAAGAGGGCCCATTATAGGTAATTGTTTAAGTGGGTGAAAGGCTGCTAGCATAGCATTAGCTGCCTCATATGCAGGAGGAGCAATACCTGAGGTGAGGGTAATAGGTGTGTCTGTATTTATGTTAATGGGTTGAACCAGGGATGGGTCGGGGGAGGGCTTAATTGCACTAGGGCGGCCATCTTCCTCCCTTTGTTCTCCCATTGTTCCCACTATTACCTTCACATGTTGCAAAACTAATGTGGTTCTAGCTAACTGATCCTCTACTTTACCAAGTTGCTTTTTATAATTTTATACGTGCTTCAATATCTACTTTGTCCTTATGTATACGCACTTCCCCTTGCTGATACTCTAAAATTTTCAGCCTTTGGGTAGGTGTAGGGACAGGCTCTTCAGGGCTTGGATACAATCCCCTGAGGGCCCAGTTTTGGAACAATTGATTAATTTTACAGTATTCTCTCTCCCTATCTTTTTCAGGTGTTGTATCTTTAATCCTATTTAAAACAATATCCTTAAGCTATCCTGCAGTTAGATCAGCCATTTTAATTAAGTTATCTAGGATATATAACACAAGTAGAACACAAAGTTACCAATTTGCTTACCAATTTTACTTAAACCACTTTATTTTAAAACCACTTAACAGCTAGAATTCACCAAATAAACCTCCAAGTTACAACCAACAAGTACAAACCAGAATAATAGAACCTTTGAACTGATTTCAAACCACCAGCATGCAACACGTGTTACTGCTCCACACAAGCCAAGACAAAGACAAGACAAAGACAAATACACACATACAAGATTTCCCTGATATTTGCACTGGAGAAATTTAGAATTTAGCCACAATTTGGAAATTTAACCTGCTATTCAGGCACGACGGGACCCTAGGCCTCTCACGATCGTTCTGAGTCAATCATCAGCTATTTTTTCCAACCATTGGATACGAAATCTGTCGCCTACCCCGTTGAAAAATACTCAGATTCCTTATTTCCTAATTACTAGTCAGAAACCCGGTTTCACAAACCCAGTTAAGCCTAAAAAGTGCCTAGAACCCAGTTCTATCCATGAAACGCTTATAAACCAAATGTGGGGCATGGGACCTTTCTCCAACTTCGCACCACTTTCGCGCGTTCCTCTTAAATATAACTCAATAATACGTTTTACACTCGAGCGTAAACTGCAAAGCTAATATCAGGAATGGTACCAAATAAATCTACCTTCCAGTGTTCAGAAAGAATTCTGATAAAGCAATAATTTATAACACTTACGGACTCTGACATTAACACACACATTAACACACGCTAAACTAGGCAGTAAATCTGCTTACCTTTTGTTGGCGCCTGCAATGAGTGTGCATGAAATCAGAAGTCCAAGTCCTGTTGTCAATTATTTTTGTTCTCTCACCTGCCCAGAAACCATCCTCTGCTACCATTTGTTAGGATCTTTTTGGTTTTTGGAAAGGCAAAAAAACACGCTGATACAAGATGGCCGTTCTAAACTGGTTTATTGAGAACAAAGAGAATCCTTTCTGAACACCGTCAGGAAGTAACGCTGGCCAGCGGTCTGCCCATTCAGCTTTCAGGTGCTAAGTACGCCTTCAGGTCTGAGTAAGAGAGAGAGCCCACTCAAGGGTTACCTGTATATATTGTTACGTCTAGTTCCCGCCCCTTAACTGACTAAGCCAAGAGCTTTTTACATGTTGTCTGTGAATTTTGTGTGTTTTTGTGCATTTCCCACATTTTTGCCGCTGATGAGGAGCACCTGCACCTATTAATCAGGAGAGGGTGAACGGTGATTGGATGAATCCAAAGCAGGTGTAGCAGTGGGTGTGTCTGGATCTGAGGTAGTAAAAACATAGGAAAAACGGATCTGAGGTTAAAATGTAACCCTGTATATTTTACACGGTTCCTGTTCGTTTAGCGTATTTTTTAGACGTTTTTCACGCTTGTTTTGTGTATTTCATGCTCTTTACATGTTGTCTGTGAATGTTGTGTGTTTTTGTGCCTTTTCCACGTTTTTGCCCCTGATGAAGAGCACCTGGACCTGGATTTCATGCTTTTCACATGTTGTGTGTTTTTGTGCATTCCCCACGTTTTTGTCCATTTTTCATGCATTTAGCACGTTTTCTGTTCATTTTACAGGGTTCCTGTTCATTTAGCGTGTTTTTTTTACAGGTATTTCACTCTTATTTTGTGTATTTTATGCTTTTTACATGTCTGTCAATGTTGTGTGTTTTTGTGCATTTGCCACGTTTTTGTCCGTTTTTCATGCATTTTGCACATTTTCTGTACATTTACAGGGTTCCTGTTCGTTTATTGTGTTTTTTAGATGTTTTTCACGCTTATTTTGTGTATTTCATGCTTTTTACATGTTTTCTGTGAATGTTGTGTGTTTTTGTGCATTTCCCACGTTTTTGTCCGTTTTTCATGCATTTTGCACGTCTTCTGTACATTTACAGGGTTCCTGTGCAGGTAGTAAAACCAAAGCAGGGGTAGCAGTGGGTGTGTGTGGATCTGAGGTATGTGAAACAGTGGGTGTGTGTATGCTATCTGTAAATTTCAAGTGTTTTTGTGCATTTGCCACGTTTTTGTCCGTTTTTCATGCATTTTGCACGTCTTCTGTACATTTTACAGGGTTCCTATTCGTTTAGCGTGTTTTTTTTTATGTTTTTCACGCATATTGTGTATATTTTATGCATTTTACATGTTGACTATGAATTTTGTGTGTTTTTGTGCATATCCCAAGTTTTTGTCTGTTTTTCACGCATTTTTACATGTTTTCTGTACATTTTACAGGTTTCCTGTGCATTTAATGTTTTTTTTTTTTATATATATATACGTTTTTCATGCTTATTTTTTTGACAGACCATAACAATTTTGTGTGTTTTTGTGCATTTCCTATGTTTTTGTCAGTTCTTTATGCATTTTGGCACGTTTTCTGTTCATTTTACAGATTTCCTGTGCATTTAGTGTGTTATTTTTATATGTTTTTCACGCTTATTTTGTGTATTTTATGCGTTTTACATGTTTTCTGTGAATGTTGTGTGTTTTTCATGCATTTTGCACGTTTTCTGTACATTTTACAGGTTTTATGCGTTTTACATGTTGTCTGTGAATTTTGCTTTTTTTGTGCATTTCCCACGTTATTGTTCGTTTTTTATGCATTTTGGCACGTTTTCTGTACATTTTACAGGTTTCCTGTTCATTTAGTGTGTTTTTTTTTATATGTTTTTTACACTTTTTTGTATGTAGATGTGTTAAACTCTTAAGGTGTTTGTGTATATGGACGTCTAGACATAGACATGTTCGTTTGTTTGTGTACAACGGGGTGTTATGTGTTCATACTTAGGGTAAAAATTTATGTTCTCTTTATAACTATTGGACTTGTATGCTGTTTTGTATTTTGCCTGTTGAGTCATCAATAAAAATGTGTGGAGAAAAAAAAAAACCTGTGGAGAAAAAAAAATGCTTATGTGGAGAACATAGCAAACTTCCAAAGGTTGACAAATGCTAACCAAATGTATGAAAAAATAAAAAAGAATAGGAAATAAATAGAAAAAGAAAAAAACTCTTAAGGTGTTTGAAATTTAAAAGATTATATGAATATATGAAAAAGAATATATATGCTATTGTGGCGAACATGCCAAACTTTAAAATGTTAACCCAGGCTAACCAAAATAATGAATAATTAAAATAAAGAACAAAAAAGAAAACGCAAAAACTGCAAGGTTGTTTGAAAATTCAAAAAATGATAACTATGCTAATGTGGAGAACATGCCAAACTTTCAAATGTTGGCAGTTGCTACCTAAAAAATGAACAACTAAAATAAAAGAGGAAAAACAGAAAAAGAAAACAACCTGTAAATCCATCCATCCATCCATTATTTTCCACTTGTTCCTATACTAGGGTCACCCGGGCGTTCCCCATGCCCATCCAGGGGAAATTGTTTCGGGCGCTGGGCAGATACACCCAGGATAGGGTATTAATCTATCACTGGGCACACACACACATGCACAAACTTACTCTATATGGGGTAACTTTGGAGAATTCAATGGACCTTTATCCTTGTTTTTGGACTGTGGAAGGAAACCGGAGAACCAGGAGAAAACCCACACGGACATGGGGAATAAATGGAAACTCAACTCAGATTGGGATTCGAACCGGGAATTCCTAGTGCTGAGAGGCTTGATAACTTGATAACCACTAAGCAATCGTGCCGCCCCACAACCTGTAAAGTTGTTTGAAATTCAAAAAAATGCCAACTATGCTAATGTGGAGAACATGCCAAATTTCCAAATGTTGGCAGTTGCTAACCAGAAGTATGAAAAACTAAAATAAAAGAGGAGAAAAAAATTAATAAAAAGCTATAAAGTTGTTGGAAATTAAAAAAAAAATACTAACTATGCTAATGTGTCGCTCTTTGGGGGTTTAAAGGCTTTTTATTCCGTAAAGCTGCTTTGTGACAATGTACTGTTGTAAAACAAGCTATATAAATAAATAACTTGAACTTGAACATGCCCAAAACCCAAATGTTGGCAGTGGATAAATCAAAAGAATAAGCAAAAAAATATGAAAAAGAAAAAAAAAAAAACCTTTAAAGATGTTTGAAGTAAAAAAAATGCTAACTATGCTAAAACATGTAAAGATGTTGGAAATTTAAAAAATGGCAACTATTGCTAATATGGAGAACATGCCACAATTCTAAATGTTAGCAGTTCTTCAATTCAATTCAAAACAACGCTAATGTGGAGAACATGCCAAACTTTGCTAATCAAAAACGTTGCTAATTAAAAGGATAAGCAAAAAAATTTTAAGGAAAAAAAGAAATAAAAATCTGTAAAGTTCTTTGAAATACAAAAAATGCTAACTATGCTAATGTGGAGAACATGCCAAAATTCCCAAAGTTTACAGTGGCTAAACAAAAGAATGAACAAATAAAATGAAAGAGGAAAAAGAAGAAGTAAAAAAAAAAGAAATCACAACACGAGTTATTCAACAGTGAAACATCAAAATCACCGTAAATGCATAACAGTGCAAGAAATGCACAGACATTAAAAAATACGTGAAAAGTAGTGCAACAATGCAAACAAAAAGCTCATGAAATGCACTCATTTGACTAAAAGGTAAAAGTTTTAATTATAAGTGGCTGTGGATAAAAGCGTATTTTATATAAAAATGCACAGAAATCGCATGAGCACACTGCATGAATAAGCATAAATTGGCGTTTGATGTTGAAAAGCACCAGAAACCAGCAAATGCTTGAAAAATAAAGCATAACTGCTTATGAAACACACAGAAAACAATCCAAAAGCATGCAGATGCAGTGCTTAAATAATGTCAAAACAGTCTTAAATGTACAAAATATTGAAAATGCAGTAATAGTGCATGCATTGATGTGTAAATATACACATCTGCCTTAAAACGTCAAAAGAGCTCAGAAAAGAGCACAGCACAAAGTCAAAATCACCATAAATGCATAACAGAGCAAGAAATGCACAGAAATGAACAAATAAGTGAAAAATAGAGAAAAACTGCAAATGAAACGCTCATGAAATTTTACTAAAAAGTAAAAGTCACAGAAAGCATAACATGGTTGTGTTGTTAACTACTCATGAAAAGCACAGACAACACATGAAATAAGAAGCATGCAGCTAGACAGCTTAAATAATGTCAAAACGACCTTAAATGCTTAAACACGTTAATTATGCAGTAGGAGTGCATGAATTGATTTGTAAATATTAAAACAGAGCATAAAAAATTCAAAAAAAGCATAACAATGTCTGTGTTGTTCTCTTAAAAGCTTGCGAAATGCACAGAAATGGCATTGAACTTACAGCTGCTCTTCTTGAATAGGGATTAATTGACCTTTGCTGTAGAAAAGCGCCACAAACTAGCAAATATGTGATAGAGAATATCTGCTCATAAAATGCACAGGCAACATATAAAATAGGAAGCATGCAGCTTCACTGCTTAAATAATGTCAACACAGAATTAAATGCACAAAAATGTTGGAAATGCTGTAGGATTGCATGAAATGATGTGTAAATAGACAGATCTGCCTTAAAACGTCAAAAGAGCTCGGAAATCACAACAACGTGAAGTATACAACAGCACATCCTCAAAATCGTCATAAATGCATAACAGTGCAAGAAATGCACAGAAATTAAAAAATTCATGAAAAAAGCAAAACTCTTATTTTAACTCTTAAAAACTATTAAAATGCTTATTAAATGCACTGCTATCACTAAAAAGGTAAAAGGCAGCGCTAACCTCAGACATGCAGCGCCGGAGTTTCATCAGCACATCAGCTGCCCAACCAGAGGCAACCGGACACTGGATCATTGTTACACCATGATTAAGAACAGTTACAGGGCTCATTCTTATCCACCGTTTGGGAAGTCTGACCATGCCGCCATCTTTCTGATGCAAAATATAAACAAAGACTGAAACAGGAAGTCGTGGCTCAGAGGGAGGTGCCGCGCTGGACCGACCAATCGGTGGATACCCTGCAAAACGCTCTGGATGACACGGATTGGGACATGTTCCAAACCAGCTGTGCTGATGACGTCAGTTTGTTTGCAGACTCTGTAGTTAGCTTCGTTGGGAAGCTGGTTAATGACACGGTTCCCAGAAACACCGTCAGGAAGTTTCCCAACCAGAAGCCATGGATGAATACATCTGTCCGTGACGTTTTGAAAGCTCGTACAGCTGCTTATAACTCAGGACTTATCAGCAGTATGAAGGAATATAAAGTCGCGTCATACGGAGTACGCAGGGCGGTACGACTATGGCAAGCCGTTTTAACATTTAATAAGTAGCGGTAATGGCAGCTATAGATATCTAAAATTATATTTTTACTAGTTAGAATTGCAAGTCAACATATCCATAATGTCATTTTGACTAGTAACAATTGTAATTAAAGATATCTACAATTCATTTCTTACTAGTAACAATGTTCATTCTTGATATCAACAATTCAATTTCCACTAGTAAAAATGTTCATTG